>CAUYON010128329.1:0-59663 GCA_963573935.1 Arctocebus calabarensis | reverse complement strand
CTGGCGCCTTAGCCCGTTGAGCCACAGGCACCGAGCCTCTTTCACAACTTTTGTTAGATATATTCCCAGGTATTTCATCTTCCTTGGTGCTATTATAAAAGAAATAGAGTCTTTGATTTTGTTCTTGGCTTGACAATTATTGGTGTGTAGGAATTGCTGATTTGTAGGTACTGACTTTGTACCCTGAGACGCTGCTATATTCCTTGATCATTTCCAAGAGCTTTGTAGTTGAGTCCCTGGGGTTTTCCAGGTATAAGATCACATCATCAGCAAAAAGGGAAAATTTGACCTCCTTTGTCCTCATTTGGATTCTTTTGATCTCCTTCCCTTGCCTGATTGTGGTGGCTAGGACTTCTAACACTATTTTAAATAGCTGTATAGCTGTGGAGACAGTGGGCATTCTTGTCTGGTTCCAGATTTGAGTGGGAATGCTTTGAGTTTTACTCCATTCAATATGATAGTGGCTGTGGGTTTGCTGCAGATGGCCTCTATCACATTATGGAATGTTCCTTCTAAGTCTATTTTCTTGAGTGTTTTTATCATGAAAGGATGCTGGATATTGTCAAAGCCTTTTCTGCATCAACTGAAAGAATCATATGGTCTTTATCTTTTTATTTTATTCATTAAAGTTCTTGTGCATTTTTCTACTGTATTAAGCAACATTTATAACTTGACAGTGCCAATGAACACAGTTCAGTGCATTTGACACATTCCTACAGCCTACACCCCCAAACTCTGCCTCCCCCCTAACTGGAACGCTGCAGCCACATGAGATCATGGGGCACATGTAAGAAACACGTTGGATATTCATGGATATTTCCTCTGTATGCCGGTGCATCTCATGAGCCCCTGGCTCTATCACCACATGCACTTTCCTGAAAAGTGCTATGAAGACAAAGCAGGACAGAGCAGACAGTCCCTGTCTCTTGTCTGAGCCACTCTTCCTTGAGAAACCATGCAGTCCTTGCTTGCTCCTGCACTTAGGGTGATGTGGGATGGGGTCAGGGTCAGCAACGGGCTGTCATTGACACCCACATGAGGGCCCCACTGGCTACAGGGACTGACCCTGCAGCGTCTGGCCTTGAGCAGGGCTGGAGCATGTGCCCTGCAGTCCCACAGGCGGGCCTCAGTCTACAGCCTCAATGGGTGGCGCCTGTGGCTCAGTGAGTAGGGCGCCAGCCCCATATGCCGGAGGTGGCAGGTTCAAACCCAGCCCCGGCTAAAAACTGCAGAAGAAAAAAGAAAAAAAAATTATTAATGACTATAATTCCCTAAATGCTTATCTTTTCTCTTTAGTCTGAACAGTAGCTCCATCCCTGCCCTGGCATCTACTTCCCATCTCTGTGGATTTCACAGCTCTCAGGACCTCCCCTCCTGCCAGCGGAACACAGGCTTGTATCTCCACAAGGTTCAGCCACATATCAGGGTCTCCTTTCTATTTAATGCTGAGTGAGGTCACACCATACAGAGACACCAAGTTTTTCTTACCTGGTCATCTGTTCATGAACACCTCAGACTGTTGATAAGTTTTAACTTTTCGTGAAGTCAAATTTCTCTACTTTTTCTTCTGTTGCCTGTGTCTTTGGTGTCCTATCAAAATAATCACTGCCAATCCAATGTCATAAGGCTTTCCTGCTATGTTTTTTTTTTTTAGAGACAGAGCCTCATTTTGTCGCCCTCGGTAGAGTGCTATAGAGTGACAGCTCACAGCAACCTCCAACTCATGGGCTTAGGTGATTCTCCTGCCTCAGCCTCCCGAGTAACTGGGACCACAGGTGCCCGCCACAACGCCCAGCTATTTTTTGATGCAATTCAGCCGGGGCCAGGTTTGAACCCGCCATCCTTGGTATATGGGGTCGGTGCCCTACTCGCTGAGCCACAGGCGCTGCCCTCCTCCTATGTTTTTTCTGAGAGTTCTATGGGTTCAGCGAGTATGTCTAGGTTTCTCATCCATTGCGAGTTGAATCGTGTTTATGTGTTGAGGAGCAGCTTCCTTCTTCTGTACATGGATATTCAGGTTTCTCAGGGATGCCTCTGTTCAGACAGAATCCCCAGCCTCCACCCAACTCCACAACACAGCAGGCCACGCTGCCCTGGCCTCTCAGTTGCTGGGGCCAGAAGATGCAGGGATATACTCAGTGCTGCTGTCTCCTGTTCTTATCTCTGCTGGGTCTGCCATGGAGAAATGTGCAGGGTCCAGCCCCAGCAGAGAGAGGTGGACCACACCACCCTTGAGGGTCTCTGCCACATGCAGTGTCCAGAGCCACAGGAGCAATAGTTAAAGGCCCTTCTCACCCCCAGCAGGCCCCTTGCCCCCACACCTCCTCCCTGAGCTCTATTGTTTTAATAACAATTTTTCTGGGAGGCACCTGTGGCTCAAAGGAGTAGGGCGCTGGCCCCATATGCTGGAGGTGGTGGGTTCAAACCCAGCCCTGGCCCAAAACTGCAAAAAACATTTTTTTGGCTTGGCACCTGTGGCTCAATGGGCTAAGACGCCAGCCACGTACACCTGAGCTGGCAGGTTCGAATCCAGCCTGAGCCTGCCAAACGACAATGATGGCTGCAACAACAACAACAAAAAAAGGGCCAGGCATTGTGGCGGGCACCTGTAGTCCCAGCAACTTGGGAGGCGGAGGCAGGAGACTCACTTGAGCCCAGGAATCGGAGGTTGTTGTGAGCTGTGATGCCACAGCACTCTATCCAGGGTGACAGCTTGAGGCTCTGTCTCAAAAAAAAAAAAAAACAACTGCAAAAAACAAAACAAAACAAAACAAAACAAAATAAATTATGAAAGACTACTTTTCTAGCCCTGGCATAGTAGCTCATGCCTGTAATCCCAGCACTCTGAAAGGCCGAGGCGGGTGGATTGCTTGAGCTCAAGAGTTCAAGACCAGCCTGAACAAGTGAGATCCCATCTCTACTGAAAATAGAAAAACTTGGCTGGTCATCATGGTGGGCACCTGTAGTCCCAGCTACTCAGTAGGCTGGGGCAGGAGAATCACTGGCCTAGGAGTTTGAGGTTGCAGTCAGCTATGACACTATGGCACTCTAGCCAGGACAATAGAGTGAGATTCTGTCTCAAAAAAATAAACAAATGAAACTATTTTTCTGAAAAATTTTTCAAACATACCAAAAGTACAAGGGAACAGAACTGCCATGGGCCCTGCACTGAGCCTTAGCCATCCCTGCCATCTCTCTTCCTTGCCCGACATGATGCCTTCGGCGTTCACTCTGGGCATCACTCCCTGTTTCCATTTGCAGCACCAGCTCCTCCCTCAGCTCAGACATCACAAGCGAAGACGTGAACAGCTAAGACGATGTGACAAACAGAGCTTCTTTTCCAGTGTAGGTGGGGCACTCTCCACAGGGACATACCAGGTCCCAAAGCAGGCCTCAGAGTTGCCCTGGAGGTGACCAGATCACAGAGACAGCTGCACAGCGCTGAGGGACGGGAGCGCCCAGTCTAGCCCCCATTCTCATGTGCAGATGCAATCCATTTCTAGACATGCAAGGTGCCCAAAATGTCCTTCCATATCCCCTGTGAAGAAGCTGCCACAGGATGTGCTCCTAAGATGACAGGGTAAACTGAGGCAGAGAAGACCCAGGTTTACCACAGGGCTGCAGGGAAGTAGGGGCTCGGAATTGTGAAGGGACTGGAGGACAGAGCCACCTAGCCCAGGAGGCATGGCTGTGGGCTCTGTCTGATTTGACCTGAGGGGGGCAGGGAGCTGGCAGGTTTAGAGGAGGAACTCCAGAGCCAGTGCCCTGCCCCGTCAGACAGCCCAACTGCGGGGTCTGGGTATTGCCATCACCTAGTTCCTGCCCCTGAGTACCCCAGCAGGAGCAGGCTTTAGGGGCTAAAGCCCCCCTCAATCCTGAGGCTTGGTTTAGTTTCTCTCCTCCCAAGCTGGCCATGTAGTTTGTTACAAAAATAAGGAGGAGATTTGGCGCCCCTAGCTCAGTGAGTAGGACACCAGTCACAGACATCGAGGCTGACAGGTTTGAGCCCAGCCCAGGCCTGCTAAACAACAATGACAACTGTGACCAAAAAAGAAAATAGCCAGGTATTGTGGCAGGCACCTGTAAGTCCCAGCTACTAGGGAGACTGAGACAAGATAATCACTTAAGCCCAAGAGTTTGAGGTTCCTGTGAGCTGTGACGCCACGGCATTCTACCGAGGGTGACATAGTGAGACTCTGTCTCAAAAAAAAAAGAAGGAATAGAGCTCGAGGATACGCACAGACTGCTAAAAGGGTCAGAAAAGCCAGGGGTGTGGAGATAGGGCAGCCCTGTGGGGAGGCCCCAGGCAGCTTCCTGAGCCCCAGAGATGTGTGATGTCATCACCTTTAACAAACATTTTATATACTCTGCTATGTATAG
Source organism: Arctocebus calabarensis (assembly GCA_963573935.1). Lineage (NCBI taxonomy): Eukaryota > Metazoa > Chordata > Mammalia > Primates > Lorisidae > Arctocebus > Arctocebus calabarensis. The sequence goes on along the minus strand of CAUYON010128329.1, from coordinate 55,283 downwards.
TCCATTCCACATTTAAGCATTCAGAGATCCATGGTGCCCCTTCATACAGGTGATTGATGGGGACCAGAGAGAAAGGTGGTGGCCCAGGCTCCGGGAGAGGCCTGCTCCTGGGTGCTAAGGGTGGAGGGAAAAGTATCTCAGACACAGGCAAAGAGCTGCAAACACTGAGTTTCTCTGCCAGTAGTTGATTTTATTATCCTTGTCCTAACAGTGTAAGGAAAAATCAAGGACAATAATAAATAACCTAATTTTGAGGGGGGAAGGGGTAAACTTACACACCAGATGCGAAGATGTGCTCAAAGCCCCAGCAATGAAACAGGGTCACACTGGCACGGGAGCTGGCAGTGGGCACTAGGACAGAGAGAGAGCTGCAGACAGACTCTCTGCTGGAGCCTGGGCTCACAGCTGGAAGGAGATGGGTGGAAAAAGAATGCGAGCGTGTGGGTCAGGCAGGGGCCAGAGGCTCCTCTCTGGAGATACAAAGGCTCAGGAGAAACGCCCCCACCCCCGGCACTGAGACTCAGGGGACCCACAAAAGGGTCCAACTTGCAGCCCTAGGTGATGTCACTGGCAGCCCAGACACAGACAGGGCCTATCTCCGCTTCTGAACTACAGAGATGACACATATCAACTAGGGCAAGGCTGAGGATTAAGAAGAGGCACCCATGAACCAAGGCCAAACACGGAAAAAGAGAGACCAGGAGGGAACTGCAGACTCCAGAAAGTTAAACACACCAAGGTAGAAATTTAAAAAAATAGATGGCTGGGCAGTGCCTGTGGCTCATTGAGTAGGGCGCCAGCCCCATATACTGAAGGTGGTGGGTTCAAACCCAACCCCGGCTGAACTGCAAAAACAGAAAAATAGCTGGGCATTGTGGCTGGCGCCTGTAGTTCCAGCTCCTTGGAAGGCTGAGGCAAGAGAATCACCTAAACCCAGGAGTTGGAGGTTGCTGTGAGTTGTGTGACGCCACAGCACTCTACTGACGGCAATAAAGTGTAGAGACTGTCTCTACAAAAAAAGAAAGAAAAAAACAATACATGGCTGAAAGCTCAAGTCAAGACACTCGCTTCTAAAGTAGGACCAAAGGATAAAGAGATAAAAATAAAAGGAGAGTGAAACAAACTAGAGGCCTGTCAATGAGGGCCAACATCCATCGAACTGACTTCCAGGGAGAAGAGAGAAAACCAGAGGCAGAAAATTAAAAAATGATACAGTCAAGTTTCCCAAACTTTGGGCACCAGTTTCCAGGCAGAAGGTACCCTGGCTGCCTGGCCAAGGACAGAGAGTGGACATCACAGAACTACAGGGCCAGCCAGCAGAGGCCACCCCCATGAGAGAAAGAACTGGAAGGTGTAGAGTGGCCCAGCAGCAGACACAGCCTTGAGAGAAAAAACAATTTTCAAAGGAGAATGAACCATTAAGTCAAACGTCGATTGCGGTCAGAGGCTTTCCTGAGATCTTTTGGGGACAAGGAGAATGAGCTGACTGATTAAGGTCCGCCCTGAGTCCGGATCCAAAGGCAGAAGATAGTCCTGGCTCAGTAGGTGATGGAGAGAGAGCCAGCCCTCCCTGTGCTCTACTCAACTGGGGCCCACATCCAGGATGGTGACCACTCTACTCGGGGCACTGATCCCAGAGTCATTTTGTCCAGAAACAGCCTCCCAGCACACACGGGACCATGTTTGACCACACATCTGGGCAGCCTGTGGCCCAGTCAAGTGGACACATGAAATCACCCTTCACAGAAGGGAAGAGGGTAAAGGAGGCAACAGCTAAGTTGGCACACCATAAGTGGAAAGCACGAGAGCACCTCATATATGACAGAGACGCCCAGCCTTGATCTGACCAGATATACCGAGGGCAGACATCTGCACGGGTACAGGTGTGATGGATGTGCAAGTGTAAGAAGCCAGAACCTCTAGCGGTGTAGGCTGATGATCTGGGTGCGGAGGGCGCCTCTCCTCCCACATCCTCCTCCATGTCAGGCCTGGGGTTAGGGCCCCCCACCCTGAGATTCATTCAGAGAAGGCCATGAGCCCCCTGCTTAAAGGTCTTAGAGCCCCCAGACCTTAGAGGTGAATGGTCATTGTTCCTTATGGTGGTGGGCCTTTGGACAAGGATTTTGTCCTTATTGAGAAAGAGACAGGCTGCCCTTCACTGATGCTACTGGGTCAGCAGGTGATGCCTGCATCACAGCAGTTATTCTGTGACCACGGGCTGAGCCAGGTCACCCTGCTGTCCATTGTGGAAGCCTCCTCCTTTCAAACTTGGCAGGTGTTTCTGCAAACCCTACACCAGGCTCCTCTCGGTGGCTCTCTTGGCTACCTGCAGTTGAACTTCCCCAAACCAACACATGATATGTGTCACTCAGTTAAGGATAACGGCTGCAATTGGAAAGTCAAGAGGCAGGGCTGGGCATGGTAGCCTGTGTCTGTAACCCCAGCACTTTGGGAGGCTGAGCAGGAGGATTGCTTGAGGCCCAAAATTTGAAGCTGCAGGGAGCGACTGCACCACTGTGTTTCAGCCTTGGTGACAGAAGAAGGCTTTGTCACTAAAAAACAAACAAAAACTAACTATCACCAAAACTCCCTACCACAGGTGAAAAGGCTTTTCCGGTGCCCAGAAAAACCAGGAGTTCCCACAGTCTCAGCTCTCAGTTGCCACCATGTCCCTCTCTGCCTTCTTATACTCTAGGTCCCCTGCCCCAGGTTCTAGGGTCACATGAGCTCCAAACTGCTCAACCCACAGGCAGTAACCGAGAGGCCCAGACTCTGGCCCCCAGCCAAGCCTTTCTTCCCATTCCTCTTGGCCCTCTGCAGTGGACTAGCTGTACCCTTGCAACCTGTGTCCCTCCCCAACACTTGGGGACTCTGGCCCATCCTCAGGCTTCCCCAGTACTCCAGCTTCTGCCCCACAGCCCCAGCCGCCTTACCCCCCAGCCTAGACCCTGCCCACAGGTCCTCCAGAACAGCCTCTCTGCACAGACCTGCCTTCCCCAGCTCCCAGCCCACCAGTCCCTCCTGGGGCCTGCCATGCCAGAGCTCCCAGACCCATGTTACCTGCCATCCCCAAGGGAAGCTAAGCCCTGGAGGAGCCCTCTGTCCACCTCTTGACTGCCCAGGTCAGGGGCCTGCCCAAGGACATCCCATACTTATCCTGGTGCCACCAGGAGGCCTTGCTCACTAGGCTGCTTGGGTCCCCCACCCACAGCCCTGGTCCCAGGGGCCATGTTGCCCCATGTCACCTCATGCTCTGTAAGTGGCCTGCCTCACCCCCCTTGCAGAGGAAGGTAGGCACAGCCTCAGGGCCCTGACAGCCCATCACTGGTGCAGGGGCAAGTCCCCAGTCTCTAGGCCAGGGTCCCATCTGGCTATGGAAGCTGACTCTCCTGAAGTGTCCACATCTGGATCCCCAGAACCAAGGACCTGGACCCTTGGTGGCAAAGGGGACTTTGCAGATGTGATGAACCCCCAGTTTCCAGCACCCCTTCTACTACAGGAACTCTGGTAAAATTGCTGGATTCCTCTTCCTGTTCTGCCTCCATCTCTGAGGGACACCTGGCAAATCCTGTGCCCACAAGCAAGATTTGTGTGTGGACAGTGTTCTGGCCTGATGGGAGGGCCCCAGGGCACGTGGGGAGACAAAGCTGGGTGGCCACGGTCAATCTGGAATGTTCCTGAACAGCATCACTGCTATTTCTTTCTTTAATAATAAAATTGAACAGAGCTGGCTCATACCTGTAGTCCCAGGTATGTGGGAGGCCAAGGCAGGAGGATCACTTGATCTCAGAGTTTGAGTCCAGCCTGAGCAACATAATCAGATCCTGTCTCAAAAAAAAAAGAGAATTTTTTAATTGAGCTGACCTCCACACACTATCAGTCTTTTAACAGCGGACACTTAGGGGCTCTTAGCACTTTCATAGCAGGGTGCCACCAGCACTCTGCACCAGCTAGTTCCATCATATCCTCCACACCCCAAAAGGAAAGCAACACCTACTGAACAACCATTCTTCACTCCCCTCCCTGGCCCCTGGCAGCCCCAATCTGCTTTCTGTTTCTGTGGGTTTACTGACCATGAACATCTCATATAAATGGACTCATGTCACACATGGCCTTTTATGTATGGCCTCTGTCACTGAGCAGTGTCTGTAAGGCCCATCCACCCTGTAGTGTGTGTCAGAATCTCGTTCCTTCTTGTGGCTAACATCCCATGATGTCTACTCGCTTCTCCACTCACCTATAGACAGGCCTTGTGGCCCATGAACAGTGTTGCTTATACAAGTGTTGGCCTGAGTGCCTGCTGTGTGCGTGTGGGGCCGCAGGGAGCTTTTGGCTTAGCTTCTGAAGAGCTGACAGGCTGTTTCCCACAGCAGCTTGTCTTAACATACATAAATTCTGCAGTCTCCATTGCAATCCACCTCAGCTTGTGTTAACATGAAAGGTCATCCCCTCCCCTCAATAGTAGCTGCTCTGTGGAGCTCTTGGTTCTCCCCAGATGCCAGCCTAGGTCTTCCTGCTGGGCAGGGCCAGGCAGGAGGGCTAAGGGTAGGGGCACCTTTGCTTATGCTGCTGCTCAGGTTGTCACTTGTCTCCATTTTCCATACAACCACAGGCAGGAAGTGGCTCACCCCAGGCTTGTGTTACAGGAGGAAGAGGCCCATCTGGCTGCTGGCTGGGGGGGTCAGCTTCTGGGGTGGGCTCTCAAGCCCCCAGGACAATAGATGTCCAGGCCAAAAACAGGAGGCATGGTCCCCTACAGAGCTGTTGGGTGTGTGTGACAGCCTGTCTTGAAGGACAGCTCTATACCACTGTCTCAATGTTCCCACCTGTGATGTCCTCTCCCCCGGGAAGCTGGGTGGCCCAGGACTTGCTGACCCAGAAGATGGAACTGAAACGACACTGTGTGACATCTAAGGCCAGGTCATAAGAGTTCAGCACCTCTGGCTGGGTTGGCATACACCAGGGAGCCAGCTGCCATGGCAGAACCTCACTGCCCAAGACTTCCATACTTCAAGGAAGCCCAAGCCTCCCAACTGAGGCACTGGACATGGGGCAAGGAAGCCATTCTGGTCGGCCTAGCCCTGTTTTACTGAGCTGGGCAAACCACAGACTAGGAGAGACAGTAACAAGTGGCTGCTAAGTCAGGAAGTTTTGGAGTGCTTTGTTACACAGCTGCAGTTAACAGGGACATGGGTGCAAGTTCAGAGTACAGGTGCAGGCCAGGGCTCAGCTCCCCCACCCTACACCGCTTCTTACCTGCTCCTGGGGAGGCAGTGGTGGCATGTGGGGGACACATCCTTAGCATCCATGTCCAAGGAAGAATCCAGCTGCCGGGAGCTCCCACCGCCAGGAGGGGGCGTCGTCCAGGTAGGACTTCCTGGGGAGGGAAGAGCAGCTGGCCTTTGAGTGGAGGAAGGACAGGCCCAGAAACAGGGTGCGGCAACTCTTCCCACGGGGGACAGGTGGGCAGCAGCTCAGGCCGGTCCCCAACCAGCTTATCCCCCCATGACCTTGAGCAGAAGGCCGCCCCGGCTGGTCCTGGTCGCTCCCGCGCCCTACGCGCTCCAGGATAGGCTCTGAGAGGGGTCTGCACGCCCGCTCTCCCCGCCAGTCCATCCTCGGAGGGGGACTCATCCCTCAGCTCTTCTCCACCCAGAGCGGCAGCCCTCGGCCATGGCGCCCTTACAAGGGTCTCCGCCCCTCCAAGCCCTCCGTCTCCTAACCAAGAAGCCCCAAGTCTCACCGAAGCACCGTGCCTCGCCGCCCGACTGGCTCCACCTGCAGCCAGGGTCAACCCAGACAGCGTCCTCCCCACGCCGGCACCCTCTGTACGCTGTCTACATGGCTGCACCGGTTCCTAGGACACCGCGGCAGACCACAACCCCCACCTGCGCGTTGCCCTCCGCAGGCGCCACCTGGGCGCCCCGCCCTCCGACAGGCTGCGCCCGCCCCGCCCCGCCCCGCCCCTCTCGCGCACTGGGCATGCCCAGAGTCGCCGTCACGCACCGCCCACTACTGTCCGGAACAAAGTCTGTGCCGGGCCCAGACCTGGTGCTCACGTCGCCATGGAGCTCATCGAGGGGGCGGCCGTGGGCCGCTGCGCCGCCTCGCCCTACCTGCGGCCGCTCACGCTGCACTATCGCCAGGTGAGGCCGTGCTCCGCCCGCACCCCCGGGCCCAGCGCGCGCGCCGCCCGCCCCGCCTCTCGCGCCGCCGGCCCCGCCTCTCGTGCCGCCTGCCCCACCAGCCCCGCCTCTTGCGCCGCCCGCCGCGCCTTCTCCTTCTGGGTCTCTAATTCTCAGGCCAGGAGAGACCTTTGGCCGGAGAGGGACCCGGACAGGGATATCTGGTGGAGGAGGGGGGCTCAGTCGTCCCTTTAGGGAAGAGTTGTTGGGCTGTGATAGCTGGTCAAGCATGACAGCGCTATGCCTTGCGGCCCGGGGTTCCGCATGTGAAGTCCCACCCTCCTGCCCGCCCCATCCTTTGTTTTTGGCGTGGGATTCACCTCACTGGTAGCCCCGGGGATCAGGGAAGTCTTCCTGGAAGAGGTGGCTTGCCCCCTAGGATTGGAAGGAGGAGATAGCTGGGCCGAGGGGGAGGGAGCATGAACGCAGAGGCCTCTCCTAGCCGGCTTCCACCTCGCCGTTAAGGGCCTCTCTTGGAAGCCTCTACCTGCCCAGTTCTGGCCTCCCAGGTTGTCTCCTCCTCCCACACCGGTCACCAGGACAGCAGGGCCATGCTGCTTCTTGGCATTGGACGCATAGTAGGATGTGAAGGAATATTGGATGGGTGGGCCCAGCTGCCTTCCTCCTGCCTGTCTGGAACAGGCCCCAGCTCTGGCTTGCCACTCTGTCTGCCCCAAGTGTGCCCTGTGGAGCTTCTCTGGGCCTTGAGAGGAGCCTGTCTTCTTCACACTTGGTGCAGCCCCACTCCGGCCTCTCAGTCAGGGGTGGTCTGAGCCTTGGTGCGGGCTTGCTCCTGAGACCTGGCACCTCCTGTCCCTCCCATCACTTCCAGGCCAAGCCTTTTGCCAACCCTCTGAACCTTGTTGGCACCTGGCTTGAGAGAGGCCATGCCCCCCCCACCCCCGCAGTCTCTTCTGCTCGTCCCATTCACAAAGGAGCACAGGGAATTCCTCTCCTCTGCTCTGGCCTATGCGAGCAGCTGGGGTCAGTTGAAGGACTGAGGGATGGAGGGTAGAGCAGGGAGGCTAGTAGATGTTGGATGCTCAGCCTCCAAAGGGGGCTGGGGCTCTGGGGCTCTGACACCGGGTGCCCCAGGCCATAGCACTATCTCCCTACTTCTGGGAAGCACTATGGGGCAGCCCATGGCACATTTCTGCTGATGGGTGCTCGTAACCAGAGCTGAGCTGATGTGAGTGTCAGACTGTGTGTACTGGACAGAGACTGGGGTAGCATTTCCTCAGGCTTGAGTGATGCCACCAAGGAGCATCGCAGTCCTTAGTTATCTGCGGTGTCCAGCTGAAAAGCTTGGTGGGCAGACAGGTTCTGAGAGGGAGGGGTCACGTTTGCCCCCTGGTCCTATCCCTCCCACTGAGCCTCAGTGGGCCTCTGTAGGCCTTGCCCTGGCTGGGTTGATGTTTACTCAGGCAGGCTCCACAGCCATTGCAAAGAGGTGTGAGCTTCCCTCGCCTACTGGGGGAGCCTCGGGAGGTCAGTGTCAGGCAGGCCTGGGTTCGCCTCTCAGTGGTGGTGCCTCAGCAGCCTCCCAGGTAGCCTAACCTACACAGGACATGGGCTGCCCACTTTAGAAACCAATGCCACTGTGCTCTCCTCCCAAGAGGTCTCCAGACCATCTTCCTAGCTCCCCTCAGACCCATCTCTGAGCCTCTGCCTGTGAGGTCCCCTGCCTGAAATGCCCTCCCCTTACTTTGTCACCAGCCCCAGAAAGTACCCATGGAGGCCCTCTTAGCACACTCCCTCTTTTGTAGCCCTGACTGTTTGTACTTTCTCTGTCGTTGGTGTTCAGGCCTCTGTCCATCTCACAGTTGGACAGAGCCCCCAGGGTGGGGTGAGCAGCTGGCCAGGGCCTCAGACTGCAGCTCCTGGCAAGCAGGACCAGTAACTGAGTGTCAGAAGGCCAAGCATGCTAGACATTGGCAGCCATGAGGAAGGTCCCCAAGAGGGGAGCGCCTGTGCCCAATGGTTTCTAGCTCATGGGGTTCTGCATGCCCAGAAGGCAGGTGGTGACAGTGCTGGCCCCCCAAAGGTCCAGCCTCTCCTCCTGTGTCTTCTGGGGCTGGAGACTAGGGGTACAGTGCTCTGGGTGAGGAGGGACTATAAGACCAGGCAGGGGAGGGGTGTCCCTGTCTGGTCACCACCACAAAGTCACTGAGCTCTAAGCATGACCTCCCCCTGGGCTTGGGAGTCGCCTCACCCCCACTGCTTCTGGTGGTGGCCCCTTCTGCCATTCTGTCTCTCTGAGTTTGGTGGCCCGAGGGAACTTCAGCAGTGAAAACCTGACCTCTGCTCTGCCCTGTGTGGTCCCCACCCACCCTCCATGTGAGGTTGCCCTGACCTGTCCCTCCCCGGTAGCCACCACCATCCTTCCAACACTTGGTGACAGTGTACTTCTCTTTGTAGCCTCTTGTACTCACCCTATTTCTGGGCAGTGCTTCGTGCCCTGTGCTCTGGTTCTCCACCTCACCCTCTGGAGCATCAGGCTGTCCTTGACCTCTCTCGGCCTCTGCTGCAGCTCCTGGCAAGCAGGCCCCTGGGTGAGAGCTGGTCTGTCTGGCCTCATTGACTCCCCAGAATGTCTCTGCTTTTGTTTGCAGCCTTTTGCCCTTCCTGACTACTGCCCTGCCTCTTTCAGAATGGTGCCCAGAAGTCGTGGGACTTCATGAAGACACATGATAGGTGAGAGGCTGCCTAGGTTGGCCACTGGGGAAGCCCAGGATTGATGCTCAGGTGAACACTGGGCCTAGGGGGCTACTGGTGGGGTCCTACCCCTCTCTGCCTTTTTATTCCCTTATGGTCTCCAAATATCCTCTCTCAGCCCAGCTTTCTAGCCCTGAGGGCTCAGCCTGAGGACTGGAGGCTGAGTCAGATCCTGGCTTAGTCCATCTGGACCATGGGGCAGGTGGGCCCTCTTGGGGCTGGGAAAGGCCTTCCTGGTACCTAGCCCCCCTGCATCTGGGTTATGGATTGACGTCAATGGGGCTTGAGTAGTGTGGCTAGTGGGAAGCTGGCCAGTGAGGTCCAAATGTCCTGTCACTCACCTGGCCTCAGCTATTGCCACCCTGCAATAGCTCAGTTAATACATGTCTTTCCCTGCCCCTGGAGTCCTGGGTCCTAGCTTGGCTCTGTGTCCTTAGCAAGCTTTGGCCCTGCTTAAGCCTCAGTCTTCCCATCTGGGCAAGGGGCCTGACTCCCCTGGGCTGTTGGGGGTGGTGGGGCAGGCACATGGAGGGATGGAGTCCAGGACCCCCAGGGAGGCAAGGTGGGGACTTGCTTCTGTGCTGAGTCCCTTCCCCATACACAGTGTGGCCATTCTCCTGTTCAACTCTTCTCAGAGGAGCCTGGTTTTGGTGAAGCAGTTCCGGCCAGGTGAGGCCAGCCAAGCTGGGGAGGGGGAACCTCAGGGTCACCTCTGGACCCTTGTGTTCTGAGGGTCTGAATGCAGACATGGAAGGGGCTCCAAGGGAAATTGAGGTCCTGCAAGAGGGTCTGGCCCAGAGTGGATCACAGGAGGTTACCACTATGTGTTTGTGACATGGTCTGCTCTCCTCTCAACCAGCTGTGTATGCTGGTGAGGTGGAACGACGCTTCCCAGGCTCTCTGGCAGCTGCGGACCAGGACGGGCCCCAGGAGCTGCAGCCAGCACTGCCAGGCTCAGCAGGGGTGACGTTTGAGCTTTGTGCCGGCCTTGTGGACCAGCCTGGGTGCTCACTGGAGGAAGTGGCTTGCAAGGAGGCTTGGGAGGAGTGTGGCTATCACTTAGCCCCCTCAGATCTGCGCCAGGTAGCCACTTACCGGTGAGTGGGGCCGGGCGGTGGGCCTGCAGAATGTGGGTGGGATGGTGGGCTGGGATGGAGTGTCCTGCTGTCTCATGGCCCAAGGACTGGGGCATGCCGGCTGCCTGGGAGAGAGTGAGCACCCTGTCCTGGGGATATGTAAGCAGGACATGGCACTGGGGGAAGGGTTGGACAGAATGCGCTTCAGGTCCTAAGCCATGCCGGAACCCGGGGCTCTGAGTCTCATTCTGGAGGGAGCCGGCCTGTGCCCCACCCTGTGGCCCCAGCCAAGTGGGGCCATCTCTGGGCTGCAGCTGCTGCCGACAGATGCCGCCACTTCCTGTGGGATTAAGCGCCGGGCACTGGGGGTGGGGTGAGTCATAGCTCTGTTCTCAGAGGGAGGCTCAGGAATGAGGGAAAAGCTGAGTCTTGGGCCAAAGAGGGGTGACTGCAGCTCTCCAGGGGAAGGGGGATGAGGTAAGGCCTGGATCTATGCTTCCCCAAGCTGTTGTCCCCAAGGCTCAGGTGTCTCCACCCTACTCATGCCCCCATGAAGTCTCCCAGCTGGAATCACCTTCCCAGGACAATATGTTGGGATGGGGCCTATCCCCTGTCTCAGGGATACTGTGATGGATCCCTGACCCCAGCTGAACTCTGGGGGCAGGGGAAAGTCCCACAGTTCTCCCCCAAAGCTGAGTACCAGCCTCTAGCAGTCTTCTGCAGGGGCTAGAATCTCTCTCTAGGGAGAGAGGCAGGGGCATCTCTGCCACCTGTCAGCCCCACATATAGGCCACTCGCTGTTGAGCCTGGGCCCTCCTACTCTGCCACCCAGGACCCCCAGGCGGTGGGTTCCATGTTAAAGGTGGATTTCCATGCCAAAGCATCGACTGACTGGGGTGTGAAGGGCATGCCTTGGTTTTCTGCAGGTGTCCACCCTGTGTCTAGGCCCTGTGCCCAGCCCCTGTGCCCTGCAGTGCTAGGGGTGGGGAGGATCTGAGGGACCTGACCTTGCCAGAAGTTCTGTCAGTAGGCAGGTTGTGGGGCAGACAGGGAAGGAGGGCAAATGGTTCTCCTGGGGATGAATCTGTGGGATAGTCCTGGCAGAGGGGCTGCATGGCAAAGGCTCAGGGATGAGTGGTCCACCAACCCTGGCTGCAGTGATTCTCAGGCATGGCCTCAAGGCCATCATGGCCTGATTATTGGGGTGCTAGGGAGCGAAGGAGAGTTCTAGGCAGTGAACACACTGCTCAGACTTGCATTTGGAGAGGAGGGTATGGCTATGGGGAGGCAGGACGGGAGGGGGTGCTGAGAAGAGATCAAAGCACCTGTCCCTGTAGGCCTGACAGGGGGCTAAACAGACAGCCCACCCACATGTAGCTGGGCCCATGTATATCTTCCTGTCTATGGCCCCAGAGATGAGCCAGGCCACTCACCTGCCAGTCAGGTGTGACAAGGCCAGAGCTCCCAACTAGAGTTGTGATTGAGTGAGATTCAGCGTTGGGTGACTTGGCTGGGCATATTCCTCTTGGCATGGACCAAAGGCTGTGCCTGTCTCCTTTGTAAGTGTAGGAAATGGGACTGGACATCCCACTGACCTATCCCTTCCATCAAAGGCACAGCCGGAAACAGGCCATCAGGAAGGGGTCTTTGGGAGAAAAGGGTGGGAGGGTGAGGAAGCAGCCAGGACAGGAGTCAGCCTGGGTGTGTCTCCCCTCCTGAGGGTGGGGATTGGAGGACCTTACTCTGCTCCCCATGTGTCAGCACATCTCTGGGGGCAGCCCCCACCCCAGAGGCCTCTAGCTGGTCTTGGCCCATGCCACCAACATCTCGAATGAGCCAGGGCTCCCTCACCACTGGAAATTTCCCCAGATACCCTTTGCTTCTCCTCCTTCCCATATGCACACTGGGCCTGTCCCCTCTTAATCTGAAATCTAGCCTGGCACTCCTGGCACCCTGTTCTCGAAGCCAACAATCACCACCGTGGCCCTCTGCCATCCTAGTCTGAGCTGCTACCCTCGCCTGGGTGTCTGTCTCTCCTGGCTTCCAGCAGCTCCTTCTGGCCACTGCCCACTGAGGGAGAGGATTTCCTTTTACCCTTCTTTAGCCTGGATGCCTGGGCCTGGGACCTCCCTGCCACCCCAGGCCAGGCCACCTTGGCATATGCTGCTGTCAGCCCAGAACTTGCGTCCTGCTCACAGCCCCCAGGCTACACTAGGCCTACTAGGTCTGTCCCCTCCTCCCAGGCAACCTAGGCCCTGGATGTGGGCAGAAGTCTGGCTGGGTCCAGCAAGAGTGGGGACAGAGGCCTGCCCAAGGTATCTGTGCTGTGGCATGGCCTGCCACAGACGTAATGGCTTCAAACAACATCCTTTGACAGTCTCACAGTTTCTGGGGACTGGGGGTCTGCATGTGAGCGGGGTCCTCTGCCTGGGCCTTGCCAGGTTGCCATTAGGATGTCAGCCAGGTCTGCCATCTCAGCCAGGGTGAGGGTCACCTTCCCAGCTCACATAGCCACAAGCAGTGGTTTCACTGAATGTTGGCCAGGGCCACTCCCACCTCCCTGAGGCTGCCTGCAGGCCCTCCCCTATGGCCTTCCCAGCGTGGAGGGTTGCTCCATCTACAGGCCCCACAGGATGGCCTTTCTCTGAGCTCCTCCTCTCTCTTGAGAGCTTGCTTGCCTAGCTGGGTCAGGTCCACTCAGGAGGCTTTCCCTTTCAGTTAAGTCAAATGATCAGGGTCCTTAATCACATCTGCAAAACTCTCCGTAGTCCAACATGACCTAATCCAGAAGGAATACGCCCTCATGTCCACAAGTACCCCTGTTCAAGAGGAACCTGGTATTATGGTATGAGATGTCCCAGAGTCCTGCTCACCAGAGGGCTGGCAGCAGTGGAGAGGGTTGGAGGGCTATGAAAGGGGCAGGGTAGTTGGCGGAGCTACCATATGTGGCTCAACAGACCCTGTCTCAACCTATAGGTCAGGAGTGGGACTGACTGGCTCCAGACAGACCATGTTCTACGCAGAGGTGACAGATGCCCAGCGTAGTGGCCCAGGTGGGGGCCTGGCAGAGGAGGGTGAGCTCATCGAGGTTGTGCACCTGCCCATGGGTGGTGCCCAGGCCTTTGCAGATGACCCAGACATCCCCAAGACTCTTGGTGTTATCTTTGGTATCTCTTGGTTCTTCAGCCAGGTGGCCCCCTGCCTGGGTTCCCACTCTACCCCCACCCTGCAGACCCAATAAAGGTGTGCACAGCTCCCATCTCTGCACTGGCTGTGACTGTGACTGGGGACTAGAGAGGACCGGGGTAGGGCAGAGGCAGCAGCTCTTCCCTGAGAGGAGCCCGGAGTGTAGGGGACAGTCAGCTCTGCGGGTGCCCTGGCTCTCCGGCAGCAGGAGCCTCTGCCCACAGGGAACTAAGCAGGCTGGGGATGGTGGGGATCCAGGAGACCACAACTGGGCTGGGCCTCCTGTCAAGCAGGGAGGGGTGGGGCCCAGGCTCAGCCAGGCCAGGTGCTCAGGGAGGGCAGCACAACAGGTCTGGAGTGGGCCTCCTGGTCACTGGGTTCTGGAATGAGGTATGTTCCCAGGAGTGGTGGCAGAAGCCTCCCTTATGAGTGAAGAGAAGGTGCAGATAGCTCTACAGACTGCACTTTGTGCAGCCTGCCCCCAGGGCAAGAGTCTTCTTGGGGTCTTCTCCAGGAACCTGGACTAAGGCTGTCTGGGCCCTGGGAGTCTGTGAGGGGCCCTCAGCACCCTTGCCCCAAGAGGAGGGGTGGTGGCACATGGTGGAGACACAGGGTCAGTCTCGACATGGGCATGTTACTGGTACCAGCCCCAGCTGTACCCCAGGCACTATGCAGACTGCCTCAGCCTGCCTCAGGACCCCAGACAGGGGATCAGCTAGCCTGTGTGTGGTTTGACCATCAAGCCCTGGAGCACCCCGCTCTGCATGCCCCTGGCCTTGTCCTCTGGGCTGTCCTGACCCTTGGGCTGTGCAAGATGTTTGCAGCTTAGTGCTGCCCTGCAGGCCCCCAGAACCCCTAGGGTGGCAGGGGCCATGCTACTTCTGGCTCCTGCTGGGATGGTGGAGGGGCTCCTGGTGCTAGGCCAAGGTCTTCCTGCCTTTCTGTGCCCCCAACACCGCACCTAGGCTGAACTCAGACAGGCGCTTTGTGTGACAAAGCATGAGGCCCCCTCCCCTCCTGCTGGGTATGTCCCTGTCGCCTTCCAAGGGCAGGTGTGGCCACCTTCCTGACCTTGATCCTCTCCTGGACAGCATTAGACCCAGGCTGTGGCTCCTGGAAGGAAGAAAAGGGGACCATGAGAGGGAGGGGTCTTCTGTGCCCTGCAGGTGACACCCTGCGCAGGAGGGCAGGGACTTCCTCTTGGTATTCACCCAGTGGGTGGCCTGGCACTCAGGCTGCCTGAGAAGACTGCCCCAGAGGCCCAAGAAGGCAGCACCACCTGTATGCAAATGCTGGCTGTGGTCTAGGTGGGGCCTGTGAGCACCAAGCCAGGCCAGCGAAGGGGCTGCTGGGGAGAGACCCTCAGGTGTGTGGGGTGTCCAAGGGCTGGGCTGTGGCAGGTGCTGGCCAGCCCCAGCAGAACATTCATGAGACAGAGGTTCTAGTAGCCCACTGCCACCCTACTTTGGCTTCCTGGCTTGCAGCCCACATGATGCCTGTGTCGAGTGTCCCTGGCCCCCAGGCTGGCCTGCAGCTGCTGCCTACTGCCTCAGAGGGACTGATGCGGGCTCCGAGGGCAGTGCTCTGAGTGGGTAGGCACAGGGACAGGGACAGGGCACCTGCATTGGGTGCAGTCCAGCCTTTCACTCTGCTCTGCAGCCCAACGAGTGGTCAGCAGGCTGCTGCGGAGCTGGCATTGATTTCCCGACATGGAGGGGGTGGCGTAGGGGGACTGTAACCGGAAACTCCCCTCCCTGTCTGCTATATTTAGCACCACAGAACAGGCGGAAGCACAGCTCACTCCTTGCCTAGTGGCTCTGTCCAAACGCCTGGTAGCCTGGTGCCCTGCCTGGTCTGCTGGAGTGCTCCCTGGCAGGCTGAGTGGCCCCTGCAAGTGCCTTCTGCAACACATGTTGAACACCAGCCCCTCAGAGCCTGCAGACTCTTGGTGTTAGGGGGCTCAGAGAGGCAGCTGGGGGGCAGGTGGGGCTGGGAGGCTGAAGGGTGCTCTGACCCCTGGGCCCCAGGACAGTACCCAACGGGCCCTTCCTGAAGAGGCAGGGCAGCCTGGCCTGGTGGGAGTGGAGACTGGACATCAGCGCTGACTCCAGCAAGGTCGGCACCAGGGGGAGCAGATGAGTTCTTTGAAATCGTTGGTCCAGTGGCTCCCACCCCTGCCTCTGGGGACTCGCCTTCAGGGCCCAGCGTCCCTGGCACTTTTGGCCCAAGGACTGCAGAAATGCTTTCAGGGAGCACACTCTAGGTGGGAAAGGTCTACCTCTTCAGTGTCTCCAACACCCATCTCTTCTCAGAGGGCAAGTGTGGCCACCATCCTGACCTGGACATCATTAGGTCCAGGCTGTGCTGTGAGGAAGAAGGAGGAAGGGGTCTTGAGGGGGAGAGGGCTTTTGTGCTCCCGGGATGGTGCCTCGGCCTTGCCCCCAGGTCTCACACCCAAAAGGCCTGGAGGTAGGCAGATGAGGCCAGACCACCATCTCCCCAGCCTTGCCGGACTCAGGAAGGCAGCAAGCCCTGCAGGCTGAGCCTGAGTCTCTGGAGCACCCCTCCCTAGGTTGGGGGGTTCCAGGCTGAGAAGCTGTCAGCAGAAGAGCCTCAAGGAACAGGCCACACATAAGCCACCATCAGTCAGCTGCACCGCTGAACACACCCCTGCAGCTGGCCAAGAGCAGGAAGCCAGGAGGTGGACAGGGATTGTTCCCTGGGTTCCGTCTCTTCTGATGGAATTCCCCCTCTTCAGCCTTTCCCTATGTCGCTCCAAGCCTTCTCCTCCCTCCCCACAACCAGGGTCTTTGTGAGGACAGTGTCACCGTGCAGTCCACCCGGCATGGTGGCTTTCATGACCTCTTGCCAGTCTTAACAGCAAGACTCTATAGTCAGTCTCACCACCAGCCCCCAAGGGACACTGCAACCTCTCACACGCCCTCACTGGGGTCATGCTCCTTTGTCCCCGAGGCCCTGACAGGTGCTCTGTGCAGCTCTTACTTGGCTGACCTATGGCACCATCGGGGTTTTAGTACAGCCCCCACCCCAGGCTTTGTCCTCATCTGCCTTGACCTTACAGTCAGTTACTGGAGGCACCAGTGCACCCTGGGTAGTGGGGCAGTTGAGCACAGGAAGGGATGAAGCCTTGGCCTCTGCAGTGGGTCCTGAGATGATCCAGAGCACCCTCTCCAGGCTAAAGCTAAGGAGAGGAGGCGTCTCCACAGGGAGTCTCTCTTTGCAGGCAGGCTCTGAACACTGCTCAATTCTCATACTTGGTGTGTGTAGGGGGTCTGCATGTGGTTGTGCCCAGCTTGTGTCTTAACCCCCACCTAGCCTGTCTCCAGATCCCATGGGGCGCAGGCAGTGGTGGTCCTTCTGAGTGAGCAGGGTCACCAAGGTGGTTCTAGGGGACTTACCTTGCAGCTGATCTGCAAGCCTTTGTTCTGAGGGGGAAATGCAGGGGAATGGGTGAGGCAAGTGACCTCTGTGGGGGGCATGCCCAAGGCATTGGTCCCTGAGTCAGGCTGCACTAGCACATTCTGGGGAGAGAAGGTAGCGCCTTTGGGTCTGCATAACTCTTGCCCCTCCCCCAGCTCTTGAACATGGCTAACACCTGCGTCTCCAAAGTTCTCTTCTTCCAGGAAGTCCTCCAGTGCCCCACCCAGCCCCACCCAAGTCCCACAGTGGCAGTGACCTGCTCCAGGCACTGGGCTGCACTACCACTACCCAGTCCACGCCCTGGACAGGTTTGCCAGGGGAGTCAGGGGATGGAAGACAGCTCAGTTGGGGTGGGGAGGACCCCTCTGGGTCATACGGAGGTCTCTTAACCACCAACGTGACTACCAGCCCTGCTCAGTTGAGAGGAGGGCTCCACAGAGGGGCAGTGAGGTCACCCAGGAAGAGAGCAATGAGGTGATTAGAGGGGTGGCGTTTGGGGGCCTGGTGACCATGGCAGCAGCAGGAGGATCCTCTCTGGGCAGCTCTCAGGACATGCACTAACAGCCTTTGTCCCCATGTTTCCCGTCCCTTGCTCTCCAAGCCCAGACCTGTGGCCTGGGCATTCCTCGAAAACACGGCCTGGCGACCTCCACGCCAGCGCCAAGCTTGGCACACAGCGTGCATGGAGGAGCATTTGTTGAGTGGCTGCTCGAACTGCGCGCTTTGCTGAGGAGAGGGCAGGGACGTGCGGGGCTCAAGCCCGGCACTGGAGGGGAGCAGCGCCCCCTGCAGCCGGCGTGGAGGCAACAAGAGCGTCGCAGAGTGGGGGAGAGTCCCTGAAGAATGGAGGGCGTCGTAGTGGGGCTGAGTCCCACTGGAGTGCAAGCACTGCGTCCTCCCCGCATGGGGGCCTAGCCCTGATTTGTGTCGGAGGCTGTCGAGGAGCGTGGCGGCGGCGCACTGATGGGAGGGGATCACAGCGGTGACCTCGGGGGCGCCCCACCCTTCTGGCTCCTGACACCCGGCGGCAACTCGGGTGGAGAAGGGTAGGCCGCTAAGCGGCACCGGCCCCCGCCTCACTGGTGTCGGGCGAAGGTGTGTTCGGAGCCCCGCAGCCCTGCGCCCTAGCCGCCCTCCGGCCCCGGAGGTTGGCAGGCGGCGCCCTCCGGCGTCTTTAAAGCCGGGGGCTCCCCTGGCCCCCCCCGGCCCCACCCCGCGGCGCGGCCCCGCCCCCTCATGCATATGCAGGTGCGCGGGTGACGAATGGGCGAGCGAGCTGTCAGTCTCGTCCCGAACTTGTTGGCTGCGGTGCTGGGAACGCGGGCGCGCAGAGCTGAGGCCGGGACCCGCTGCCGCCGTGGCCGCCGCCGCTGTCGCCACCGCCGCCGCCACTGCTGCCGGGTGGGAGCCAGGCCGGGCCGCCGGAGCGCGGCCGCCAGCCAGCCGGAGCCGCCGCCGCCCCTGCACACCCGCCACCCAGGTCCGCGCGCCGCGGCGCTGCGCTCGACCCCGCCCGCGCCGCCGCCGTCGCCGCCTCTGCCACTGCCGCTGCCGGCGTTCAGAGGGCCGGCAGGCGGGCGCTGGGAGGCCGGCGCGGCGACCCGGAGCCGGGCGCGGGCGGCGGCGGCGGCGGCGGCGGCGGCAGCGGCAGCGGCGGCGGGGCTGGGCGGGCGGGATCGGGGTAGCGATGCAGGCACCGGGCCAGGGTCGCCTGTCCGGGCGGCTGTTGCTGCTGCTGGCGCTCTGGGTCCAGGTGAGCTGGGCACCGCGGCGGTGGCGGCGGGGGGCGGGGGAGACGCGGGCAGGGAGCATCGGGCGGCCCCTCGGGGCCAGGAGGGTACCGCCTGTGGCTGCCGCTGCTCAGGAGCCCTCGAGGCTGCGCGCCGCGGGGGGGCGTTCGGCTGGGTGGGTGGGCCTGTCCCCCTCACTCCCCCCATCCCGGGCGCCCAGTCGGTAGACCCCGGCCCGCGCCTCCCTCCGCTCTCCTGACGCCTTATTTTTAGGCGGCACGGCCCATGGGCTATTTCGAGCTGCAGCTGAGCGCGCTGCGGAACGTGAACGGAGAGCTGCTGAACGGCGCCTGCTGTGACGGCGACGGCCGGACGACGCGTGCGGGGGGCTGCGGCCACGACGAGTGCGACACGTACGTGCGCGTGTGCCTTAAGGAGTACCAGGCCAAGGTGACGCCCACGGGTCCCTGCAGCTACGGCCACGGCGCCACGCCCGTGCTGGGCGGCAACTCCTTCTACCTGCCGCAGGCGGGCGCTGCGGGGGATCGAGCGCGGGCGCGGGCCCGGGCTAGCGGCGACCAGGACCCGGGCCTCGTCATCATCCCCTTTCAATTCGCCTGGCCGGTACGTGCGTCCCCATCCCCCGCGCTTCAACCCTACCCCCTCATGGCGCACCCCGGCGCCGGGTCCTGCCTGGCGGCGATCCGCTGTCCTCTCCAGCACCTGCAGCCCGGCCCTGCTTGCGGGCCGCGCGCGCCCGGACGGGGCGGGGCCGGCAGGGGGCGCCGCGCGGCGGGCCGGCCCGGGGCGCGTGCTCTGTGGGCCCAGTCCGCGTCTGGCCACGTGTGCGCGCGGGGGTCCGCGAGGCCGACCTGGCGCGGGGTCGCGGCGGGGGCGGGGCAGCGGCGTGTGCCTGCGTTCCCCTGCGCGTGTCTGTCTAGGTGGGGAGGCGTCTCGGCCCGGGCAGGCAGCAGAGGCATGTGCGCCGCGCGTGCTGGGGCTGGTCTGGGGCAGGTCCTGGCGGAGCAGCATCGGGCCCGCGGCCAGCCTGTGCCCGCCCCGAAGTTTCCTGGATGCCCGAGGGCAAGGGCGGAGAGCGGGACCTGGGCCAAGGTGGGGGGCCTAAAAGCTTTAGTTATCGATGGAAGCCCCTGAGGCTGGGGAATAGGCTCCTAGGAGACAAAACAGGTCTCTGGTGCTGTGACCCTCTGTGGCATCTCCTGTTTGTGGGGTTTTTGGCTCTTGTTTTTTGGAGGCCGCTGGTGTCCCTTAGGGGGTGGCCAGTCAGGCAGGAGCCCCAGGCCTGGGCATGCTGGTGGGAGTCGGGGTCTTCGTCAGTGGCAGACAAGTGCCCCTCCTTTTGGTGGCACTGGGTGGTGCTAAGGCCTGGGTAGACAGGCAGGCAGCTAGAAGTGTGCAGGCCCCGGTGGTGGGCTGTTGTGTGAAGCAGGACTTGGCTGTGGTTTTCAGGGTCCTTACCTACCTACTTGGTGGCTGTGCTGCAGGCCTGGAGTTGGGTGAAAAGGAGGAACAGGTCAGGGGAGCTGGCTGGGCCTGGGGGAGTCCTGGGGGTGAGCACTGTGGTCTTGCATGACTGTGGTAAGTGGGGAGATGGAGCAGGATGCAGCAGTCCATCCTTCCTATTAAAGATTTCCGCCCAGCCCAGCTGGTGTCCACCTGGTACCCTTGCCCTAAAAGAGATTGGTGGCCAGGCCCAGGCCCAGCCAAGAGTGGACCAGTAGGGTCTCCTTTGTGGGGGACTAGGCTCCTGCCTAGGCCACACCTTGAGTGAGCTCTGCCAAGTAGCCTTGCTTGCTGCACCTCCTTCCTGAGCTCCTGTCTGTAAAGGGAAGCTGGCTGCAGCCCCCTCTGTCCGTGCCCTCTGCCCTTGAGCACCCAGCTGGGTATCCTTTGGCCTGAGGGCCTCCGGGTGGGGAATGTGTCCCTGAGGTGGAAAAGGCAGTGGTGGGCGGTTAGGACAAGCCCAGCCCCTCGCCCCCACGGAGGTGCAGCAGGCAGGTCTGAGCAGGGCCTGCAGCCTGTCATCTGCACTTGGGTCTGAGCCAGTGAGGCTCCAAATCGCTACCTGAGGATGTGTTTTCTGCTCGAGTTGGCAGCAGTGGGTGTGGGGGAAGGGAGGCCTTGGAGGAATGTGGCGGGCCAACGCGTGTCCCTCGTAACTCTCTGCCCCACCAGCCAGCCTGTTGGCCAGGTGTGGGATGGGCTAGGGCAGGCCCTGCCTTCCTTGGGGTCCGAGCTCTGGGTCTCAGGGCCAGCTCACCTCCCTTCTTGTGTACTGCTGACTCCCTGCCCTAGGAAGGTGCATGCAGCTTGCCCTGGGTGGAGGAGCTGAGGCTGGGGGAGTATTGGTACATTTGAGGGTCAACCTCAGTCTTTCTCCTCTCCTGTGTGGCCTGGCTGCCGGGCGTGGAACTGGCGCGGTGATGCCAGCGCCCTGGTATTTCCGCTCTGTCGGCAGCAGCCCTGCGGCCACGCTGCCCTGGCTTGCTGCAAGTCCAGTCCGTACCATGAGCTGAGGCGCATTTGGAACCCGCACTTGGGCACAACTGGGGAAAGCAAGGACCTTCTGTGTCTGGGTTCCCTGGGGAATGAGAGTGGGGCCCTGGGCTCCCTGCAGTAGGGCAGTGAGGAGGGCCTTGTAGAAGGATGAGGGGGTCTTGGCTCTGCATGTGCCTTCGCTACCCCCTGGCCAATGACTGACCCTTCTGACCCCCAGCCTCTGCTGATAACCCAGGCCACCCTCTGTACCCTGACCTGATTTCAGGGGGTTGGGTTCAGTGACCCACGCATGCATTGTGGTACTTGTTGGTCTCAGGCTCAGCTTCCTTGAGCAGGTGGGCCCACTGCGTCCCTGCAGACACCCCTGCTGTCAGAGTCCTGACCAACTGCAGAACTCCCCCCCTTCAGTTCCTTCCCTTGGCCTTATGCTGATGGCCAGTGGGGGAGGGGAGGGGTTGGCAGGCAAGTCCAGCTGGACTGCCTGGCACCCTGTTCCATGCACCCACTTGGCTGCGGAGAGGCGGAGGACCGCCTGCCAGCAGGTGACCTGTGGGGGGGCTGCCCTCTTCTCCCAGCACCCCCTCCAGTTGCCTCCTAGGGTGGGCACCCTGTCTTGGACCTAGGGCCTGGCCTGCAGCAGGACAGAGGCTGCGTTTGTGTGAGAGTTGATGCTCTGTGGGTAGCAGGTTGCCCTTGAGGGTTTGGAGAGGAGTGGGGCCCTCAGTTAAGCAAGTAGGGGGATTCCTTCTTTGGCCTGGTAGGTGGTGGAGTTGGGGACCCTGCTGGCTGGGGGAGGCCACACCTATTGTCTAGTGTCCTGGTAACTCAGTCATAGGCCTTGGGGCAGGTGTGTCTCGTGTGTGCTTGCTGTGCCTCTGAGAGTGCTGTGCACCCCACATGTACCTGGGATGGTGGGGAGAGATGAGGTGGCCTGAGGTGGACCCTGTGTCTGATGGCTCAGGATACCTGAAGGCCAGTGTTGCCAGAAGGTTCTGGAGCCTGGCTTTCCTCACCTGTGAAATAGATAAGGTGGTGCGTTTTTACTGGGGTCTCATGAAGCCAGTGAGGGCTGTGGGGTCCGAGCTCAGGCTCTGCTGATGCCCCCAGCCTGGCTCTCAGGCCCCCCTAGTCTTTCCCCTCCCCCCCACTGGGGATCCAGCATACGGCCAAGGGGAACAATTGTAGGCTGGCTAGGGGTGATTCTGCAGCTGGTCAGGGTTGTGACAATAGGGGTGTCTAACAGGGACACAGCCAATTGGGCTATGTGAGTCTCCAGCTCAAGGTCGCCCAGTCTGGAGTCTGAGCTTGGGGTCATCTGAGCTGCCCTTTGGCAGGTGTGAGGTACAAGGCCCCTCTGCTTCCTCCTAAGCTTGGGCCTGGGACTTGTGTGGCCCTGGCCTCCCTGGTTCACCTCCAGGGCCTCCTCTTTGTACACTGGGGGCCCATGGCCCCGTTCTTCCCACGCCTCCCAGTAAGACCAGAGGGCCTGTCTGGGGTACTCAGGGCTGGCTTTGCTGTGCTCCATGCCCACCTACCTGCCCTATGTGCTGGGGTCTTTACACAGGGACCATCAGTACCTGGGCAGGGAGGGCTGCCCTCCAACAGGGAGGGTTTGTAAGTGCACCTCGGAGGTTGGGTGAGTGAGGACGCAGCATGCTAGGGTTTGCAGCAAGGGCTGGAGGGAGCCCTCTCAGGCATCACTATGGGTCTTGATGGGAGCATGGGGCATGCCAATAAGTCAGTCTGCTGGGAGCTGGCCAGGGTCTGAGTGGGAGGTTGTGGTGAAGAGACAGAGATCTCTGTAATTCTAGGCCCTAGCCAGGGTGCCCAGCCCCTGATCCTAGGAGAACTGGGGTCCCTAAGCTCAGACCACAGGCATGAGCAAGTTCCCTGTTCCAAGTAAGCAGATTGGGTCCCTGTCTGTAGAATGTAGGCCCAAGTGAGGTCCCTGTTCCTCAGACCATAGTCTAAGTGGGGTCTCTGTCTGCCAGACTGTAGGCCCAAGTGGGGTCCCTGTCCCCAGAAGGTAGGTTCAAGTAGAGTTCTTGTCCTCCATACCACAGGCCTGAGTGGTATCCTGATTCCCAGACCATAGGCCCAAGTGGAATCTTTGTCCCCACAACGTAGGCCCAAGTGGGGTCCCTGTCCCCAGACCCTGGCCCTGAGCTGGGTGTGACTAGGATCACCCTTCCTCAGTCAGTAAGAGGAGATACTTAGAGATTCATGACCACCACCCATGAGTGGTGTGTTCACTGTGGCGGGGGGTGGGGGGCTCGGTCTAGAGAGTCTGGGTGGGGTACACCCAGGCAGGGCTGTGCTCTGTTCTGCCCCTCCTGCTGTGGCCCTGGGGCCTAGAGCCCTGTGGAGGGATTGGCTCCCCCCCTCCCTCGGGTGACAATGGGCAGAGGCTTGGGCCTCTCCGGGGCTCAGGTTTCAGGAAATGGATCTCTGCTTAGAGCTGCTGGCGCCGGTACCCAGGGCTGGGCTCTGTGGGGGGCCAGTTGGCCCTATGGGATGCTGAGGGAGAGGAACCAGGTTGGCACCTTGCAGGGCAACAGGCTCAGGAGGCTGTGTGGGTTCCCTGTAGGTGGGGTGCTCTGGATGTGGGGTGCTGCCCTGTGGATGGAGTGCCTTGTATGTGGAGTAACTTGTTTGTGTACCCCTTGATGTAGGGTGCTTTGTAAATGGTGTGCTCTGTGCATGGGTTGCCTTGGACATTGGGTGCCCTGTGGATGGGGTGCCCTGGAAGTGAGGTGCCCTGTGGGTGGGGTAGCCTTGGTGTGGGGTGCCCTGGATATGGGGTAGCCTGAACCAGGGGGTGCTCAGGGTGTAAGGTGCCCTGAGCATGGGATATATCACTTCTGATGGGTCCCTTATCTCCCTTTTCCATGTCTTTTTTTTTTTTTTTTGGTAGAGATAGAGTCTCACTTTATCACCCTTGGTAGAGTGCCGTGGCACTCTTAGCAACACAGTTCACAGCAACCTCCAACTCCTAGGCTTAGGCGATTCTCTTGCCTCAGCCTCCAGAGTAGCTGGGACTACAGGCACCCACCACAACGCCCAGCTGTTTTTTTGTTTTGCAGTTAGGCGAGGCTGGGTTTGAACCCGCCACCTTCGGTATATAAGGCTGGTGCCCTACTTGCTGAGCCACAGGCGCAGCCCCTTTCTATATGTTTGAGTTATTATTTCAGCCCCATCTGGGGAGATGCTGTCAGCAGGGCCCTGGGTGTGGGGCCAGGCCTGCAGGGAGAGGTGCAGCTGGGGAGCCTGTCCTCTGGGTGGGCTTCCAGGGACCCCACAGGCGGACAGCCAGTAGAGGGGGGTCTGACTGGGAGGAGAGAACCACTTGCTGGGGGGACTGGGTGAGTGGTTGGTCTCTGAGCTGCTCCAGCCCCCAGGCTTCCTGGCCATCCCTAGAATGGCATAGCACCCTCCCATCCAGCCCCGACCCCATAATCCCTGCTTTTCTGTAGGTTTTGGGGTTGACAAAGTTCTGTCCCTGACCATGGCCCACCATGCAGGAAGGACAGAGGTGAGAGGTTGCTATTCACAGAGGAGGGACCAGAATCCTGGGGGCCAGCCTGGGGAAGATGACCTGGGAGGGCCGGCAGGTGGGGTGAGGCATACAGGTGCCGCCCTGCAGGCTGGCTCAGGTTCTCTGTGGATGACTTCCTGCCGTCCAGGTGTAGGGACCCCAGCTGGCGGGCGGTGAGGCCCTCATGGGCGGGCGGACACACGTCCCTATGGGAGCAGGTAACTGGAGCCCTGGGCTTGGGTGAAGGAGGGAGTAATCTTACCTTAGTGACTGGCATGGGGTTTCCTGGGAGCTGGAAGGAGCTCTCTACTCACCCCAAAGCCCAAGTGTGTCCACAGGGGGAGACCCAGAGGCCAGGCCTGTGCTTTCCTCTACCTGCTCTGTCTGGTGGCTTGCCCTGCAATGAGGGTCTCAGGCCACCCTGGCCCCATCCCTGTGCCCTGGGCTCATTGCCAGCTCTGTTCTCCTGCTGATTTACATCCAGTAGTCTGAGTCACCAGTGGAGCCTGGGTGGATCTTAGGCCTTCTGCAGATTCCAGCGGCCAGCCGCTTACTGAGCACTAGGGATGAGGTGTGCCTGACTCTGTCTCGTGTGCTCACCCCTGGGTCTCATTCCTCCTGCTTAGAATGTTCTCTCTGCAGTCTGTTGCCCTCTTTGAGGCCTGCCCTGACACCTCCACCTGGCCACTTTGTTCTGACTCCCACCAGGGTGTCACCCTCAATGGCAGAGGCATGCTGCACATCCCATGTATGAATGAGTGAATGAAGAAAGGAAACAAATTTGCAAAGCCAGGGAAGGACCTGGGTACTCCCTCTGCCAGCAGGAGGTGGGGTAGGACTTGGCCAGGGGCGGGTGGCCTTCCAGGTGCGTGGTTGGGTGTGCTGGGGTGGATGGCTGGGAGAAGGTCAGAAGTGGCTGGTGGCCGTGACCCTTGTGGGGGACTGAGTTCATGGAAGACTTAGAGGTGGGATGGAGAGCCTGGTGGTAGCCTTGTGTGGCCAGGCAGGGTTCTAAAAGGGGATGGGGATGACTCCTGCTTCCAGCTTGAGCTTTCAGGCACAATTGAGGCCCAGTGACCATCCCCAGAATATCTGGGAGGTGAGTGCCCAGGGAGGATCTCCAGTGTAGACCTGGCCATGAGCAAAGCCAAGGGTGGGCAAATGTCATAGCCCCAGGTGTCCACACTCCAGGACAGCTGGAAGCTAGGGCTGGGGACCAGGAGCGGGTTCTCAAGGCTGTGAGTATGATTGGGCAGGGGAGGGGCCAGGAGGTAGGTCCATAGCCTTCAGAGAAGTACTGGGAGGGCTGGAGGTGGGCTGGGGAGCAGACCTGAGGCCTCAGTGGAATGTGGTATGCTTGTCCCTGGCACAGCCAGGCTTCAGGGTCTGTCCAGAAGATGATGGTCTGCCCAGATGCTCTCCAGTGCTGTGTCCTCTTGGGTGGACAGTTAGGAGGCCTGTGCCCCAGAGGGAACTCAGACCCAGCCCTGTCCAGCAGGCCCTGCCCAGGTGGAGCCAAGGCTGACACAGGGGTGGTCAGTGTGCTCACAGCTGCCAGGGAAGCTCCTAGCAATGAGCTGCTGGTGGCTGTGGTTGCAGAGGTGCCTGAAGCCAGGCAGTGAGGGGAGGGACCTAGGGGATCTTTCCCATCTGAGTGATGAGCTCTCCTTGGGCTGCTCCACATGGACTGAGTTGGCCTCACAGGGGTCTGGCCCTACAGTTGCTAACAGTGTTACCCTGTCACAGTGGCTGGGATGCAAGGGCAGACGGTCTGGAAGAAGAGGGGAAAAGTGACCACAGGCTGAGGGTGTGCTGGGCAGTTCCCAGGGCTTCTGGGGCCTTGGTTTCCCCATGTGTGCAGCAGGGCCCCTCCTACCCCTTCTCCTGCTCAGGGGGTGGAGGTGAGTGTCTGGCATCTGCCCGTTTACTGCTGTGCATGGTGCAGCACTTGCCGTGGCCTCGGTAGGCCCTCTGCCCCTCTGGCAGAGGGACAGCTGGGGGGGGGGGTGACAGGGCATTGTCCCTCTTGGGTGGACTTGTGGCAGGACCCCACATCCCTTACTGTGGGTCAAACCCCAGTGAGGCACCAAGGGTGCTGAAAACACTGGTCCTGGGCTGCCCACTGAACCTTGACCATGGGAGCTCCGGCCTCAGACCCTCTTCTGCCTAAGGCGTCTCCTTCACCCTGTGCTGATGTGAGCAAGGCGCCTAAGCCCCTAACCCTGCGTGGCTGTGAGGGGTGGTCCCCCTCTCTCAAGCTAGTTCAGAGGAGCTGTGGCCTAAGGATGGGATGGGGCGCCATTAGGGGGTCCTGCTGGGGAGAAGCCAGAGCCGGGTAGATTGGGCAGAGGGGAGGGTAGAGTGGGGGCATGAGGCCTCCCCCCATGCATTGGCAGGCAGGTGGGGCCTCAGCACCTGACCAGTCCCCACCATGTCTGCAGCGCTCCTTCACCCTTATTGTGGAGGCCTGGGACTGGGACAACGACACCACCCCAAATGGTGAGTAAGCCCTAGGCCAAGTGGCTCCTCAGTCATAGTCCCTCTGCCTATGGGGACAAAATCTTCCTGTACCCCAGGGATCTTATATGCTGTTTCTCTTTTTGCTCTGGCTGCCAGGGAGCTCTGCCCTGCTAGTGACCTATAGAGCTATGTCATGTGGCTCTTCTATGGGAAATGTTCTCCTGTGTCAGAGCCACTCAAAAGTGGCTTCATGGCCTCCTCTCTGCCTGTCTGTCCTGGAACATGGGGCCTCGTGGCTGGCCTGTGTGGAGGTCTGTAGGGCCTGCTGTGTTAGGCAGAGCAGGTCTCCAGGGAGGAGCAAGTAGCAGCCCATGCAAAGGCCCCGAGGCAGGAGTACACTGGCCAAATTTTTGGGCAGGACCATGGTGAGGATGCTGGCTCTCTCCTGGAGGGAGTGCTCAGGCCACTGTGTGGCAGGTGGGCTGTAGTCTCAGGAGGAAGCCAGAGGGGAGGGGCCGCTCGAATCCTGGGGATTCTATGTGGCAGGGGGAGTACTGGGTGCTCTCGAAAGTGGAGGTGCAGGGTTGGCTGATTGGCCAGACATGGTGAGAAAGGGGTCAGGGGTGTCCCCATGGCCAGTGGGATGGCCATTTATAGGGTAGAAACAATGGTGGGAGGGGCCAGGCTGGGAGTAGCCGCAGGGAACCAGGTTACCCAGGGTGGCTTAGGGCAATGGTGTCCCTGGGAAGAGGGTGACAGCACAATAGGAAGACTGAGGCCCTCACAGGCCACCGGGGACTTTAACAGCATGAGTGTGAGGGCACCCAGGGCACAGGGCAGTACTAGGACAGGGCCAGCAAGGGGACACCTCATGCCTTTGCCTGATGAGGTGGGAGAAGCAAGGTTGGAGGTTCCTTAACCTTTTCTTGTGGAAGACTTCAAGTTTGTACAGAAGCACATAGGGATAGGTCTCACAGACTCTGTACACAGTGTCACCACTGGGGACACCTTCTCCCAGTGGCTTACACCTATAGTCCCCGCACTTTGGAAGGATGAGGTGAGACGATGGCTTTGAGGCCAGGAATTCCAGACCATCCTGAGCTATATAGTGAGACCCATCTCTGCTAAAAATAAAGTAGCTGGGTGTGGTGGTGTCTAGTTCCAGTAGCTCAGGAGGCTAAGGTGGGAGGATGGCCTGAGCCCAGGAGTTCCAGGCTGCAGTGAGCTGTGATGGTGCCACACAGCGAGACCCTGTCTCTGGGGAAAAAAGTGAGAGTAGGGCTTGGATGCTGGGTCACTGAGTCCACACCTGCCTCCGGCCCAGGGGAGGCTTTTAATAGGCAGAACCCATGTGTTTGGTGCCTCTAAAGCAAGTTACAGTGTAGGATAGGGGAGGGCTGGGCTCCATGCCAGGTGGCTGCAGGTGTGGGGATGCAGGGTCCGTGTCTCTTCTTAGATGGGCCTTCCCCGACCCTCTGCCTCTGGTGGGGAGCAGGCATGGGGGGCCTGGTGGTGTCCCTGCTGTCCACCTGCCTGCCTGTGCTGGCCGGGCTGGTCTCTTTAGCCTGTGCTGACTCTGCTGCCTCCCCAAGAGGAGCTGCTGATTGAACGGGTGTCACACGCGGGCATGATCAACCCTGAGGACCGCTGGAAAAGCCTGCACTTCAGTGGCCACGTGGCACACCTGGAGTTGCAGATCCGCGTGCGCTGTGACGAGAACTACTACAGCGCCACCTGCAACAAGTTCTGCCGGCCCCGGAACGACTTTTTCGGCCACTATACTTGTGACCAGTATGGCAACAAGGCTTGCATGGACGGCTGGATGGGCGTGGAGTGCAAGGAAGGTACGAGGGCAACACAGGGGCAGGGCCGCCACCCAGACCTCACAGGCGCCGTGTTGGACTGGCTTCACTTGTGCCCCTGTGTCCTCTCTGTTCACAGCCGTGTGCAAACAAGGATGTAACCTGCTCCATGGGGGATGCAGCGTGCCCGGGGAGTGCAAGTGAGTGTGGCCAGCTGCCCCTTCCTCGCCCTCATCTCTGTCACTTAGGGGAAGATGGAGTCTGTCCTGCTCCTGTGAGCCTTGCAGGGGCATGCCCTGCTTGTGACATGTATCTGACAGCAGGAGCCCCACAAGGACAGCATGGAAGGGACGGGCGGGCAGCTGGACCTGGCAGTACCACCGATGGAGGTGGGGGTCTGAGCCGGTGGGAGGTCTGTGAGGCCAAGGGGAAGACACGTTGGTGGGTTTGGAGCCTCAGACCTGGGCATAATGGGGAGGAGGAAGCGTGGTGGCTGCTGTGCAGGGAGGCAGGAGGCTGCAGGCTGCAGGAAGGCTGCAGCAGGGATTCGGGATAGAGAGAGGAGGAAGACATGAGCCACTGGTGGGTGGCCTTTCAGAGGTCCTGGGGTGAAGCCTAGAGATTTGTGAAGGAGTTTGATATAGGGTGGAGAGGAAGAGTGAGGTTAGCAGGGACCTTAAGCCACAGAATGTCAGCTGTCATAACTGGCGTTGGGATGGCCCAGGAGAAGTGGGTGGAGCAGAGGGGAGGCTACCGTGGTAGGTGATGGTGGAGGGTGATGTTTGATGGGGGCCCCTGACCTGGCCCGTGCCATTGAGGTGGTGTCTAAACCAGTCTGGGGGAAGAGGAGAGGAGGCGGTGGAGCGAACCCCAGCCCCAGTGGATTGAGGGGTCCAGAGCGGGGGAGAGTGGCAGGGTGCTGGTGGCCCAGTGCAGACTGCAGAGGCCACTGGACCTTGACCAGGGTGCTGGAGGGTGTGGGAGTTAGACCAGGAGGGGTGGGCACCTTGGCTGTGTGGGGGAGCAGGAAGCCAATGGGGCAGCCAGAGGGGTGGGGGAGCAGGGTTGGCCAGGCAGGGAGTCCATGGGAGCCAGCCCTGGACCGCACTGATTCCAGGATCTCCCTCTGAGGAGCAGGTTTGCTTTCATATGCGGTTTTCAGAAGGTACCGAGGCACAGAGAGGTTAAGTAATTTCTCCAAGGTCACACAGTGCTGAGTTTTGGAGAGGCTGACTCTGGAGCCAGGCTGGGGGGGAGGGGTGACCCTACATTGGCCTGGTGGTTGGGTTGGCCTAGAAGGTGATGTGAGAGGTAGCCCTGGCCGATTTGGGGGCAAGGTGGGGGCTCACTGCTGATCACTTGTACACATGGGGATTTTAGACAAGTTGAGCTATGCAATCCAGGGTAGGTTGGTGTCTTAAGGAGTAGCCCAGGATATAGGGCTGGCCCTCCACCTTCCCCTGAAGCCCTGTTGTCAACCTCTCTGATAGAGGACATAGGTTCCCAGGGGGTGACATAGCAGGCCGGGTTTCCACCCTACACATCTTTGCCTGGCCTTGTGTGCACTGCATAGCCTCAGTGGCTATATCAGTGTCCCTAAGCGGCCAGTGGCTGGTCAGCCTGAATGTTCCCACCCAGGCTGGAGGAAAGTGGAAGAGAAGTCGCCCCCCTGCCCCCTGCCCTGCTGGTGTGGGCTGTGCAGGGAGATGAAGGCAGGAGTACCGGCTTGATTGGTGGGTGGCGGTGACCCCACCTATCACTCCCTGGCCTTGCCTTGAGGCCCAGCTGTTGCCTGCAGCTCAGGGCTCATATTTCAGTATGGGACACCCCCCCCACCGGATGCTGCGGAGATGGCTCTGTCTTCCTGCCCCTGCCCACCCCCCCCAGGCCCCTGGAGCTGCTGGCTGGGGAAGCTGGGAAGCTGGGGGCCATGTGGGCTGCCCCTCCCAGGGCTGAGAGCACGCCCTTGGGACACAGCAGGTCTGGGCTCTGGGCCTGATGGTGGCGCTCTCTGGTGGGTGGACCGCGCAGGCTACAGCCCACCCTGAGCATGTCAACCTGGAGGAAGATTCTGCACGGGTGTGTAACCCACTCTGCACACGGAGCTGGATACTGGAGCCACTTTCTCCAGAGCCTCAGTGTCCCTGCTGCTGCATGGACAAACTGGGCCAATATCCCTTCAGTGTCGGCTGTGTGGCTTAAGGGCAGCTCAGGAAGGGCCGTGCCTCTTTCCTTTTACAAAAATAAATTCATGTGTCTCTGCTGGTGTGGAAGTGACGTGGCCTGGACGTCATTCCCATCCTGCAGGACCTGAGAGTTCTGGGAAGGGGCCCCTAGGAATCCTAACGGGGCCTGGAGGGCAGCCCACTGGGCCCTGGGTACCGCCAGGACGTGCCCTTGAGTCAGGCTGTACTCTGCCCCGGCTGCCTGCCCACCTCCTGGAGGACCCTGCAGAGGGGACCTAGCCAACCCACAGGGCAGAACCGGGCCTAGGGGTCGTGGCGGTGGGGCCGAGAGGCCTCTGGAGGTGTGTTCCAGACTGTGTCTGGAGCTCCTCCTAGTCAGGAGCTGCCTGTGTCTTGGCTCAGGCAAGGCTGCCCCAGGGTGGTCCCCCCTCTGTGAGATGGGCCCTCTATACAGGGCCCTACTGGAAGAGCAATGGCTGCCAGACCCTGGTAGCACCTGGACGGTCTGGGCTGGTGTTCTTATCCCTGGGGGCCCTGCAGGGCCTTCCACTTCCCGGCGCCTGCTCTCGGGGCCCAGCTCAGGGGTAAGTCCCAGAATAGCTCAGGGAGGAGTGACGGGACAGCTGGGGCCAACCGTCTGCTGCCAGTGGCCGGGAATGCCCATGACAGTGGGGCTGGCTGGTGGAGCAGTAACCCCTGCCTGGCTCTGGGCTGCTCCATTTCAAAAGCCTAAGGCCGCTGGCTCTGGGTGTGGCCCACATGAGTCTGTAGCCACTTCTCTACCTGAAGCTCACTGGCTTCATGCTCCCCACCTTCCTCTAGGTGCAGCTATGGCTGGCAGGGGAGGTTCTGTGACGAGTGTGTCCCATACCCCGGCTGTGTGCACGGCAGCTGTGTGGAACCCTGGCAGTGCAACTGTGAGACCAACTGGGGTGGCCTACTGTGTGACAAAGGTAGCTGGGAATGGTGGGCAGAGGCTGGGCCTAAAGCTCAGCCATCAGAGGGAAGGTGGAGTGGGGGTGGGCCAGTTCCCTGAGCTCTGCTCCTGCCCCTAGACCTGAACTACTGTGGCAGCCACCACCCTTGCACCAACGGGGGCACGTGCATCAATGCTGAACCTGACCAGTACCACTGTGCCTGCCCGGATGGCTACTCAGGCAGGAACTGTGAGCGGGGTATGTGGGGGCCGCCCTGGGCTGCCAGGGGTTGGGGTCCCTGTCTCTGGCCTCTCTATACTTTGGGCAGCCCCCTCCTCAAGCCCTGGGACTGGTGGGCTTGGGAGGACCACTTGTGGAAAGGTGTGGGCCTGCCCGCCACCCACCCTTGCTCTGGTTCTGTAGCTGAGCACGCCTGTGCCTCTAACCCGTGTGCCAACGGGGGCTCTTGCCATGAGGTGCCATCCGGGTTTGAATGCCACTGCCCATCTGGCTGGAGTGGGCCCACCTGTGCACTTGGTGAGTGCCCCTGCATGTACCTGGGGTTAGGGCGGGGGGCAGCTGTGGATATCATGACTAGGGGACAGGGGCATGAGGTCCAGCCACACGGTCCTGCCTCCCTCTATGGGCCACATGGCCACCTCTCCCTCTTGCTCTGCAGACATTGACGAGTGTGCCTCGAACCCCTGTGCGGCTGGTGGCACCTGCGTGGACCAGGTGGATGGCTTTGAGTGTATCTGCCCAGAGCAGTGGGTGGGGGCCACCTGCCAACTGGGTAAGGGCCCCCTAGGCCACGTGTATTGCATGGTCTGTGTGCTGCGTTTGGGTGGCTGCTGCTGGGGCTGCAGGGCTGCGGGTGCCAGGCACGAGGTGAGCAGGCAGCGGGGCCTGAGCCCCACGCACCCTTGTCTTGTCCACAGACGCCAATGAGTGCGAAGGGAGGCCGTGCCTTAACGCTTTTTCTTGCAAAAACCTGATTGGCGGCTATTACTGTGATTGCCTCCCGGGCTGGAAGGGCGCCAACTGCCACATCAGTCAGTACGGGTGGGCGGGCCGCAGGCGGGCAGGGCTGGGTAAGCCCAGGACCCCACACCTGACCCACTCCTCTGCCCCCAGACATCAACGACTGTCATGGGCAGTGTCAGCATGGCGGCACCTGTAAGGTGAGATGGGGCCCAGGAGGGCGTGGGGACCTAAGAGGCCATGGGGACGTCTGCATGGGACTCACCCTGCCCTCCTGCTCAGGACCTGGTGAACGGGTACCAGTGTGTGTGCTCGCGAGGTTTCGGAGGCCGACACTGCGAGCGGGAGCTAGATGAGTGTGCCAGCAGCCCCTGCCGCAGTGGTGGCCTCTGTGAGGACCTGGCCGGCGGCTTCCGCTGTCACTGTCCCAAGGGCTTCTCTGGATGGCTCTGTGAGGTGAGGCCTGTGGCCTGGCTGCCCTGCCCCACCCACCGCCCTGGGAGCTATGGGGGCAGGCCTTTATCCCCTGGCCACAACAGACCTAGGTGACCAAAAGACACTACGGGGAAGTTGTCCCCAGATTCCTGGGTATCTGGCTGGGTCTGAGGGTCAGCAGCCTCCTGGGGACTGGGCTGAGCCCTACAGGTCTCTGGCTGCCTAGATGCTAGCTGTACATACCCCTGGAAACTGGGGGCCAGGTGGCTCTAAGGGGCAGAGTGCACAGGACCTCTGAAAGAGGGCTGCAGGGTAGGGCTAGGTGCCTGCTGGGTGGGGCCCAGTTTGGAGTAGGGTCTCCTGTGGTGGATAGCCTTACCTCCCTGTCCTTTGTGCTTGTGGGTGGGGGAGTTCTCCTACCCAGCAGGCCTCTTGGGGCCCATGGCAGAGTTCTGGTCTTGGGTTCAGGCAGCATGGCCATGGCTGGCTCTGAGGGTAAGCCTACCAGTATGAGGGGCTCAGGAGATGGCCTTCCTGCTAGCAGGGGTACTGAGGCCATATGCCATCCACAGGAGGTGGGGAAAGTTTGCTCCTGTGAAGGTGAGGGCAGGTGGCCGGCCTGGTGGCCTGCAGGTGTTTATGTACAGTTGATAGGGCCTGCACAGTCTCGGGCGAGCAGAGGCTTCTGGCCCTGGCTCACACTGCCACCACCTCAGAGGCAGGTGTCAAGATGAACAGGAGACCAGCCTTGGGGTTCCCAGGGACCTGCCTTCATGTGAACCCAGAGGCCTGACCTGTGTCTTCATCCCTGCCTGGCCTCTCAGAGTCACCTCTGCCCTGCAGGTTGACGTGGACTTGTGTGAACCAAGCCCCTGCTGGAATGGCGCGCGCTGCTACACCCTGGAGGGTGACTACTATTGCGCCTGCCCTGAGGGCTTTGGTGGCAAGAACTGCTCTGTGCCCAGGAAGCCGTGTCCAGGCGGGGCCTGCAGAGGTATGGGGTGCAGCCAGAGGGGTGGGCCAGACGGCCTGGGTGGGGCAGCCCTGACTCCTGCTGCTGTCTGTCACAGTGATTGACGGCTGCGGGTCCGAGGCAGGGCCCAGGGTGCCAGGCGTGTCACCCTCCGGAGTGTGTGGCCCCCACGGGCACTGCGTCAGCCAGCCGGGGGGCAACTTCTCCTGCGTCTGTGACAGCGGCTTCACTGGCACCTACTGTCACGAGAGTGAGTGGCCTGGGAGGGGAGTGGGCGGGGTTTGCACCAGCCTGGGGACCCTGGTTCACCAACCCTCACCCCACAGACATCGACGACTGTCTGGGCCAGCCCTGCCACAATGGGGGCACGTGCATCGACGGGGTGGGCGCCTTCCGCTGCTTCTGCCCCAGCGGCTGGGAGGGCGAGCTCTGCGACACCAGTGAGTGTGCTGGCCCTTTGCTCCCATGAGCCCCACTGACCTGTACCATGCCCAACTCATGTGCCCTAAACCCCTTCAAGGTGGGGCAAACCCCAGCCTCCTACCTGTGCCTAGGGCCTGGCTGCTACCACCTGGGGCTCTTTTCCCATCCCCCCTCCCTGGCCCAGCTCTGGTGCCTCCTTCCTGGAAGGCCCTCCTTGAGCGCCGGTGACCCCCTGCTGACCGGCGTCCTCACCCCCAGATCCCAACGACTGCCTTCCTGATCCCTGCCACAGCCGCGGCCGCTGCTACGACCTGGTCAATGACTTCTACTGTGCATGTGATGACGGCTGGAAGGGCAAGACCTGCCACTCACGTGAGTATCCATGGACCCCTGCCGCTAGGGGCTGCCTGCCAGAACCCTGCCCTCTTCCCTCCCCCGCTGGGGCCTGCCTGCTGAGCACCATGTGTGCCCGCAGGCGAGTTCCAGTGTGACGCCTACACCTGCAGCAACGGCGGCACCTGCTACGACAGTGGCGACACCTTCCGCTGCGCCTGCCCCCCAGGCTGGAAGGGCAGCACCTGTGCCGTGGGTGAGCAGCCCGTGCCACTCCTGGGCTCGGCCCCTCTGGTAGCTATCCCCTGCCCTGGGGCCATGGAGCTGGGGGCTTTAGTGCAAGGTGCCTTGCCGCCCATGCCTCTGGTCTGTGTGCCCTGTCTGGTTGGGGCGTGGTGTGGATCCCCAGGCTTGGCCAGATGAGCATCCCCTCCTTCTCCTACTGTGCAGCCAAGAATAGCAGCTGCCTGCCCAACCCCTGCGTGAACGGGGGCACCTGCGTGGGCAGCGGGGACTCCTTCTCCTGCATCTGCCGAGATGGCTGGGAGGGCCGCACCTGCACGCACAGTGAGCCACGGGAGCTGCAGGGTGGGGTCATTTCATCTGGCTTCCCAGCCCTGAACCCAACTCTGCTCCATCTACCTAAGTCCATGTGAAGCCCCAAGCCCCAAGGGAAGGCCGCCTCCTGGCACTCCCTGCTCAGGGCAGACCCTCCCCGGTCTCTAACCCCCACTATGAACACTAGGTGCCTGGGCTCCTGTTGAGGTGCAATCCCTACTCCCAGCTGCAGGTGCCCCCAGCACCCTCCTTGGTGGCCCTTCCCAGGCTCCCGAAACCTCCCTGCCCCTCCCTACCCCTCAGCCTGTCCAGACCGTGCAGGTCTACCCACCCATGAGTCTGGGCTCCAGGCTTGGCACAGGGGCTGGCAGGTGGCTTCTGTGCCCACCGCCTTCCTTCTCTCTCACATCCAGACACCAACGACTGCAACCCTCTGCCCTGGTGAGTGCCTGGGTCAGCAATGTGGTGAGGCTGCCATGGGTAGGGGCTGACAGACGCCCCTAAAGTCCCCATCCTTCTCCCCCCTGCAGCTACAATGGTGGCATCTGTGTTGATGGTATCAACTGGTTCCGTTGTGAGTGTGCGCCTGGCTTCGCGGGTCCAGACTGCCGCATCAGTGAGTGGGCCTGCGGCAGCAGGGAGGGCATCTGGGAGCCTCTCCAGCACAGTCCTGGGGTCAGGAGTTGGGGGACGTTGATGTTCACTGGCCCATGCCAGGCATAGTTCCATCTTCCAGCCTCTCTGAGCCTCTGCTTCTGCCCATTGGGTTCCTGGGCATACCTTTCCCCCGAGAAGTGAGGATGCTGCCCTGAGGGACCAGTCTGGGGCCAAGGGAGGAGGAGGATGGGGGCTATTGGCCGAAGTGTGCAGCCTGACAGGGGCCCTTCTGCAACTGTGGGGCTGTGGGCCAGTGTCCCTCATCTCACTGTTTGTCACAGAGCAGATGTGGAGGGCAGTGGCCAGGGTGGGCCAGACAGGTCTTGGGCTATGTGGTTGGTGGCTACAGGAGCCCATGAGACCCCAAGCTGGCCAAGGCTGTCTTTCCTGGCCAGCCTATGCTCCAGCTGTTCCTGGCCCTGCCTGCCCCATGCCTAGTCCTGCCATGTGTAGGGGCTGGGCTGGCCTCCCGCTACTGAGCCAGACCCACTCCCCACAGACATTGATGAGTGCCAGTCCTCGCCCTGCGCCTACGGGGCCACATGTGTGGATGAGATTAATGGCTATCGCTGCAGCTGCCCGCCGGGCCGGGCCGGCCCTCGGTGCCAGGAAGGTAGGCTAATGTGACTGCAGCAGGTGGGACTGTGCTGAGCAGGGCCACCCCCCTCTGACCCTCAGGCCTCTGCTTCCCACAGTGATTGGGTTTGGAAGGTCCTGCTGGTCCCGGGGCGCCCTGTTCCTGCACGGGAGCTCGTGGGTGGAAGACTGCAACAGCTGCCGCTGCCTGGACGGCCGTAGGGACTGCAGCAAGGTACGGGCACCTGCGAGCCCCTGGCCTGGGTCGGCATCACACTGACCCCACAGCCAGTGTGTGCTGGGGGCAGGATGGGTGGGGAGCCGTGTCTACTCATTTTTGAGGGACATGCTAGCAAGAGGGAGAGTAACGGGGCCCCACTCTTATGTGACTGGTGAAACCGAGGCACAGCCTAGGTCCCACCCAGCCCTGCCTGCTCCTGTGTTGTGTTGGGCTGCCTCCCTGGAGCCCGGGCAGCAGGCACATCGGGCCTGGAGCTCACTGACCCTGTTGGCCTGTCTGTCTGCCTGCATGGTGCCTGCACTGTCTTTCCCATGTGTACCTGTCCAGGTGTGGTGCGGATGGGAGCCCTGCCTGCTGGCCAGCCAGCCTGATGCCCTGGGTGCCCAGTGCCCACCGGGGCAGAGGTGCCAGGAGAAGACCCAGGGCCAGTGTCTGCAGCCGCCCTGCGAGGCCTGGGGGGAGTGTGGCCCTGAGGAGCCTCTGCCGCCCAGCACACCCTGCCTGCCACACTCCGGCCACCTGGACAACAACTGTGCCCGCCTCACACTACACTTCAACCGAGACCAAGTGCCTCAGGTGAGTAGCAGCAGCAGAGGGGACACTGCCTTTGTTTCTTTTTTTGCAACAGAGTCTCACACTCTTGTCCTTGGTAGAATGCTGTGGCGTCATGACTCACAGCAACCTCTTGGGCTTAAGGGATCCTCTTGCCTCAGCCTCCTGAGCAGCTGGGACTACAGGTGCTCCTCACAACGCCTGGCTGTTTTTTTGAGACAAGGTCTCACTCTTGGTCAGGCTGGTCTCGAACCTATGAGCTCAGGCAATCCACCTGCCTCAGCCTCCCAAGTACTGGGATTATAGGTGTGAGCTACCGCTCCCGGCCTCCTGCCTTTGTTTCTTGGTGGCATTCCTGGCTGTGGCTCAGCCTTGGGATCAGGGAGGCCATGGCTAACCAGGAAGGGTTGCTCTGGGCTGAGGAGAGTGACCGTCTTGATTCAGACGGGCTGGCAGAAGGCAGGGCTGCCTGTCTGTGTGGCTCCTGCCTTGGGCCTAGGCCTGTGGCTCTGCGGGCAGGTCTGCCCTGGCCAAGGCCCTACCCTTGTCCTCTGGGTGCCTGGAGCAGGTGGGAGTCACCCTGTGGTGGAGGGGCTTAGAACCAGGCACCGCTGCCTGCCCCTTCCCTCTAGCTTGCAGGTGGACCACTGCTGCCCCGAGGACAGGGAGGGGGACTGTCACCCTGCCAGGGCTCTGGTCTGCATCCTTGGGTGGGTACAGGCTTGGGGGCCCCAGGTGGGCCAGGAGGGCATCCTGCAGCCTAGCCCGGTGATGCTCTCTGCCCAGGGCACCACCGTGGGCGCCATCTGCTCTGGGATCCGCTCCCTGCCAGCCACAAGGGCCGTGGCCCGGGACCGCCTGCTTGTGCTGCTCTGTGACCGTGCATCCTCGGGAGCCAGCGCCGTGGAGGTGGCCGTGGTGAGTGTAGGTTGGGGTGAGCGGCCTGTCATCCCACTCTGCTGAGGCCCTGGGGAGTGACCCAGTGGTCACCGACAATCGGTGGGCAGTTTTGCTGGGGCAGGTTGCAGAGGTGTGCTGTCAGGTTCTGTTCTGTCTGCTCATGTAAGAGAAGGGGCCAGAGCAGGTTGGGGAGCCCAGGAGGAGGGCTGTGGGGAGCATGGTGTTGGGGGGTGGCTGGGTAGGGTGCTGTGGAAGCAGGGCCAGGGAGAGCCAGGCTCAGGCTGCAGACACTCCCTGGGGCTGCAGTGATGGCCAGCAGGTGCCAACTTCCAGGGGCACTGTGGACCCTTGCTGAGCTCCTCCTCCCACTGTGTCTGAAGTCACCGAGGACAGGGCTCTGGGCAGGCCAGGTTGTACTACGAGTTAGGGCAGAGGCAAGTCGTGGGAGAGGAGAGGCGCAGCTGGAGTGGGCCAGATGGGTGGTGACAGAGTGCAGTTGGAGGGTCCCAGGAGAGGGAACGATGAGGAGAACCCTGGGGCTGTGGCTGGGGTGGGGCTGTGAACCCTCAGCCCTGTCTGGGACCTGAACTCAGGCAGTGGGGCTGCTGTCGAGTGGTGGGTGCATGGGGGCCCTGGCCCAGGCCAGCAGCAGGGTTTTGGGTGGCAGAGCCCAGTCTTCTGTGTCCCTAGTGGCAGTAGGTCTGAGTCCTCAGGCTAGTAGGAGTCCCACGGGCAGCCCAGGTCCTGCCATGGACCCTGGGAGTGTCCGATGTGAACAGATGACTCTGGGCTAGCTGAGCCTGGGGTGTTTGGGGAGACTGGTGAGGGACTATTCTGGAGAATGTCTTCAGTTGGCTGGAGAAGGGCACCCCAGGCAGGGGGTCAGGTGACAGTGGACACAGAGCAGCAGGGTGGTTACAGCAGGATTGCCAGGAGCAGTGGTGGCACTGAGGCCGTGGCAGGGGCCAGGGCATTGGTGGCTTTCAGTGGTGGGGCAACCACAAGGGACAGAAAAGGGAGAAGAGCATCAGTGGGGGTCACGGTGCCATCCCCTCAGGGCCATGCAGATGGCAGTGCCCTGGGGTGGTGTTGAATGGCAGAGCCTTGGGGCTGGGGGCGACTGTATGGGTGGATGTAGGACTGGGAGTGACCGCAGAGCAGTAGAGAGAGCAGGGCCAGGCCAGGGCGAGGACCCTGGAGCTGTCCCCCAGGACCCTCCTCCGATGAAGCCATGGCTCCCTTGGACTGGCCCCCAGCACTGTCCTCTGCCACAGTCCTTCAGCCCTGTGCCAGACCTGTCCGACAGCAGCCTGATCCAGGATGCGGCCCACGCCATTGTGGCTGCCATCACCCAGCGGGGAAACAGCTCGTTACTCCTGGCAGTCACTGAGGTCAAGGTGGAGACAGTCATCCTGGGCAGCTCCTCCTCAGGTGTGTGGGGCTTAGGGTTGCAGATGCTGATTATGCTACCGGGGGAACAGCAGGGCTACCTTGCGGGCCTGGTCCTGCCCCTGGGTCTCCCCCCAACACTCACCCACCATCTCAGCCCTATCCTGGGACCCCTCCCACAAGCCAGGAATCAAAAGGGTGTGGCCTGGCCACACCCTGGGGCCAGGTGTGTGGTTGATGCCAAGGTGGCCTCACTGGCCCCTGCCCCCCCAGGTCTGCTGGTGCCCGTGCTGTGTGGCACCTTCAGCGTGCTGTGGCTGACGTGCGTGGCCATCTGCGTGTGGTGGACCCGCAAGCGCAGGAAAGCACGGGAGCGGAGCCGGCTGCCGCGGGAAGAGAGCACCAACAACCAGTGGGCCCCCCTCAACCCCATCCGCAACCCCATCGAGCGGCCAGGGGGCCCGGGCAATGCTGGGAGCCACAAGGACGTGCTCTACCAGTGCAAGGACTTCACGCCGCCTCCTCGCAGGGCAGACGAGGCCCTCCCTGGGCCAGCTGGCCACCCAGGTGGCAGGGGGGACGAGGAGGATGAGGATCTGGGGCGCAGTGAGGGGGACTCCCTGGAGGCAGAGAAGTTCCTCCCACACAAATTCACCAAAGACCCTGGTCACTCACCAGGGAGGCCAGTGCACTGGGCCTCAGGCCCCAAAGTGGACAACCGTGCAGTCAGGAGCATCCATGATACGTGCTATGCCAGCAAGGAATAGGACCCAGGAGCCCTTGCCGGGCACCACACACCTGCTGGACCTGGAGGCCGCGGCCGTGTGCATAGTTTCTTTATTTTGTGTAAAAAACACCAAAAACAAAAAAATGTTTATTTTCTACATTTCTTTAACCTTGTATAAATTATTCAATAACTGTCAGGCGGAAAACAAAGGAGTATTCTCGGATAGTCGCTATTTTTGTAAAGTTTTCGTGCATCACACTTATGTGGCAGGAAAGAGCAAAGGGTGTCTGTGTCCTCACCAAATCGTATAATGTTTGTTACCAGAGGTCGTGCACTGTTTACAGAATCTTCCTTTTTATTCCTCACTTGGGTTTCTCTATGGCTCCAGGCCAAAGAGCTGGTGAGACCCATGGCCGATGGCGTGGCCTGAGGCTGTCAGTGGGACCCGTGGCTGTAGGTGGGACCTGAGGTGGCTGGCGTGACCCTGGTTACTGATGTGGCTGTGGTTGCCGGCATGGGCCATGGCTATTGGCAGCTTCTGTGCTTGTCAGTGAGGCTTGAGGTCTTTGGCATGGCCTGAGCATCGCTCTTGCTGGCCAGTCCCGTGCAGCCTACTGTCCTCGCTCCCGCCTAGAGTGCCCACTCCCAAGATCTGTCCACTGTGCTTTCAGAAGTGCCCTTCCCGACTGCGCGGTTCTCCCCTCCCGGGACGGCGGCAGTATTGAAGCTCGTGACAAGTGCCTTCACTCAGACTCTCCCCGCAACTGTCAGCACTCACTGTGGGCACCAGTGCTGCCCACCTGCGGGTCCCGGCCACCCTCCTCGTGAAAGTGCATTTTTATAAATATGTACATATTAAATGAATCACTCTGTATATTTGATTTAATAACTTAAACGTTTTTGGCCTCCCTTGTTCTTTGGGTGCTGTTCCTTTTTTATTTGGAGCTGGGTCCAGGGCAGAGCTGTACAGAGGAGGCTATGGGCAGGTGGGGGCACACCCAGGGTGTTGGCGAGTGGCCATGGCAGCCATGAGGGGAGGTAGCTCTGCTGAGCCAGGACCTGCTGGGTGTCCCAGACTGGTGGGGCTCTTCCTGGGAATGGGCAGGCAAGGGGAGTGTGGGTGCCTGCACCCAGCCCCTGTGAGAGAGAAACAGTTAAAAGAGGCTTTAAGAAATAGTTTAGAATTTCTTATCAACAAAGGGCTGTGGAGCCTGTGAGGAATCAGCAGGTCAGCATCTGGGAGCAAGGAAATGGGAGGAAGCGAGCAGCCTTCCCTCTCGCTGACTGAGCAAA
The DNA here is from genome assembly GCA_963573935.1 of Arctocebus calabarensis. Lineage (NCBI taxonomy): Eukaryota > Metazoa > Chordata > Mammalia > Primates > Lorisidae > Arctocebus > Arctocebus calabarensis. The sequence continues at coordinate 13,492 of CAUYON010128329.1, read as the reverse complement.
CTGGAGTTGGGTTTGGTGGCCTGAGGGCCAGGCATTGCTGTCCCCCAGCCCTGTGAATGCAGGGGTCCATTAAGTGAGGAGCAAAACCAAGAACCAAATCCATGGGGAAAAAGCCCTTCTGGGAGTGAGGTCTGTTTACACACTTTGCTGGCTAAACTGACCTGCTGGCCACTGCAGCGGTCACTCTGGGCATCTGCCCGGTGGCTACGTCTGAGGTGACACTGTGAGTGCTGCTCCCTTACCAGCAGGCTCTCCAGTTCCCGCCTGGCTCCTCCCATCAGCTCTATCACTGGGAGGCCAAGGCATGTGTCCTCAAGCCAGGGGCAAGGGAATTAAGCTCTCCTACCTTGTCCTTCCTCCTGACTTGTCCAAGAGGTTGGCCAGTCAGTTCAGGGGAAATTCTGCTTCTGAGCAGTCTTGGGGCACACCATAACTCATATGGGCAGAAAGCCCACATTCACACTGCCAGGTTGGCCACAAAGACCCCAGGCTTTTAGTTCCCTTTTAAATGGCATTTATATGACTCGTGCCCCTGTGCAAACTGCTGTTGTCTCAGACCCCCATACATCCTATGAGTGATTTTTCAAGGTCACTGAGCAGACCACTGTCAGATAAAGCATGTACATAGGGAGACTTGGTCCTGTAGCCATGAGCCGTGAGATTGCCATGCACTGGGATTCCCAGACATGGGTTAGAAAACAACTTTTCCTTACTGTGCTAAAAGAAGATAGGCTTGGTGGCCAGGCGCAGTGGCTCTGGGAGGCTGAGGCAGGTGGATAGCTTGAGCTCATGAGTTCAAGACCAGCCTGAGCAAAAAGTGAGACCTCATCTCTACTAAAAATAGAAAAACTGAGGCAAGATGATCATTTGAATCCAAGAGTTGGAGATGGTTATGAGTTATGACGCCATGGCACTCTACCCAGGGCAACAGCTTGAGACTTTTTTTTATTGTTTAGGATTCACTGAGGGTATAAGAACCCAGATTACACTGATTGCATTTGTTAGGTAAAGTCCCTCTTACAATTGTGTCTTGCCCTCAAAAGGTGTGTCACACAGCAAGACCCCACCTCCCTCCCTCCTTCCCTCTCTCTGCTCTTCCTTTTCCCCACCCTTCCTCCTTCTTTCTCTCTCTGGAGAGCTTGAGACTCTTAAAAAAAAAAAAAAAAGGAAAAAAAGGACGAAGATAGGCTTAGTAATGCTGACAGGTCAAGTAAAAACGTTTTTTGGTTTGTTTTTGTTTTTTGAGATAGAGTCTCACTTTGTCACCCTTAGTACAGGGCCATGGCATCACAGCTCACAGCAACTTCAAACTCTTGAGCGCAAACAATTCTCTTGCCTCAGCCTCTTGAGTAGCTGGGTCTACTGGTGCCCATCACAATGCCCAGCTATTTTTAGAGATGGGGTCTCACTCTTGGTCAGGCTGGTCTTGAACCTGTCAGCTCAGGCAATCCACCTGCCTCGGCCTCCTAGAGTGTGCTAGGATTACAGGTGTGAGCCACCATGCCCAGCCTCAAGCAGAAACATTAACCTAGCAGACTTGAAAAAGCACAAAGCTGAACTAGGAAAGAAAAACTAAAACCTCAACCTGATAACTCTAGCAATTTAGCAGCCACTTAGACACTGCTGAAGAGAGAATTGGTAAACTGGAAGATAGGTCAGAAGATACGACCCCAGGGTGCAACCCTGAATGGTAAAAGATGGAAAATAGCATCTGCAATCACATGAGAGGCCTGTGCCAGATAGTCCTTGCATGGGTGCCCTGAGGCTTGGGAGCCCTTCAGGCATGGGGTGCACATTGGGCAGTTGGGCTGGGCTGCTCTACCCACTTTTTCAGAGGTGGCCCTTGGGTCTGCACCTGCAGGCCCAGCCAGCACCTTCCCAGATTCTGAAAAATCCCCTGTAATTTCAAGGGGACTAGACAGAGCTCTGTGTGCCATGTGTGCATGGGCAGAGCTGGGGCCTCCACAGTGGCCCGCATGTGTGTGCACGTGTGTAGACCTGCCCATACGTGCGTGCGCGCGCGTGTGTGTGTGTGTGTGTGTGTGTTGTCCTGCATCCTGAACCCACCTCTGGCTCTTCCTGGCCTGGTCAGGTGACCTTGTGGCCTGCTAGGGTGGGGACAGGACTGTCCGCACACACCACTGCCAGCTCCTGTTGATGGCCACATGGAAGAGGTGCAGGGACTGGCATGTCCACTCCCAACTGTCACCCCAGGGGGAGATGAGGCTTGTCTCTGTCTCTGGTGCCACCACCCTGCCCTAGAGTGGTCATGAGGACGTCACGTGGAGACTGGGACCCAGCACCCTGAAGCAGTCACCTCCACACCACACAGCACAGCACCCGTCAGCTTAGTCCTGCCACACTGAGGCCAAAGGCCAGGAACCCAAGGCCACGCCAGCCCTGAAAAAGCCTCATTCCCTCCTGGGTGGCTGGGTGGGTCTTTACCACCCCTAGAGAGGGCTGCTTGGTCCAGCCCAGGAAACACACACTCTTCAGCACCCTGGATGGTTGCTGCCCACGGTCCCACTGAGGTTGATGCTGGGCTCCTAGGGCTGTGCACAGTCCCCACACTGACCACTAAGATGAGCCCTGGGATATTCCTGTTTGCCCTTTGAGGCTGGCTGGTCAGGTTCCCACCATGGGCACACCCTGAGCACCACATTCCTGGGGCCCGATGTGTCCTGCACCAGCCTGGAGCCCTGGGACCCTCGACTCAGCATGATTCTCTGCTTCTTCTGCTACCTGCCCCTTCTCTTGTTTCTCCTGGGGGATAGGGATAGGGGCTCTGGCCCCTGGGCTGGTGGGGCACATGTTACCAGAACAGAGCCTGGCCTCTCCAGGGTCCGGTGGGTGGGTGCATTTGGGGGCACGAGGCTCAGGCATGGAGCCAGCTGAGCTGTCCAGGATGCTCCTGGCCCTGGGACCTGCTCCCTGCTGGGGGTTGGGGTGCCAAGTAGGACCACCAGGGTCTCTATGTCACCCTTGCTTGTGATCCAAATGCTATGCAAGGGAGAAGGTTGGGTCAGAGCAGCTGCTTGGGTCTTTAGACACGCCCTGGGCCCACAGCAGAAACACAGGTGCAGAGGGAACTGTGGGGTGGCCCCCAGACAGCAGAGTGGGAACCTGGCTGCTGTGCCCTGGAAAGGCGTAAAGGCTGAGGCAGCCCTGGACACTCGGTGCTCACTGTATGGGCAGAAGACACGGACGGCCCCACTACTATCTCATTTCTATGGTTTAGGGGTGTGATTTGGGCAGGTGGCTGAGCAGTTCACGGTGCACATCCTGGAGATGCCATCTTCTCTGTGTTGGAGCCCGGCCACCTTCTGCCACCTCTTCTCAGCCCTGCAGCTAAGGCAGCCACAGAACCTCACCCAGGCTGGACCAGGGTGCATATCACACTTGAGCAGCCTAATCCAGCCAGGACCCACCCAGCAGGTGGCCACTGAGGACGGCAGCAGGTCAGAGGCCAGGAAGCTGCATTGCCTGCCTGCTCCCGGCCACCTGGCTGCTTCTGTGGCACTTGGCCCCAGGGACCTTGCCAGCCGTTCTGCTTGGCGACAGCTCTGACTGCTGTGTCTCCGAAGAAACCGGGCCTTGGGGAGCAGACGGGAGGTGCCACGCAGGAGGCCAGGCCCCGGGGTGGCTGGCCCATTAACCCCTGCAAGCCGGGCAGCAGGCAGGTGGTGTTGGCCTCACAGTGGCTGCAGGCTTGACTCCAGCTGTCCCAGGACCATCTGGCTCACCCCTCATCAGACCCAGGATTCCAGGGTGGGGGACCTGTGAAGGTCTTCCAGTGAGAGCACTGAGTGCCCGGCCCTGGAGGTCTGGGCCCCCTCGCCACAGAGGCGGCTGGGTCCTAGAGATGATCCCTAGATGGGATCATCTAGGGAAGGGTGGCAGGCAGGAGGTCTGCAGCCGAGGGGAACCCAGCTGGTGACCAGTGGGCAGAGCAGCCCTGGGCCAAGAAGCAGAAGCATGAAGGGAGGGCCTTCCCTGGGCAGAAGGAGCCATGGACAATTCCTGAGGGGCAGAGATGGTGCTCCAGGAGGCTCCTTGGCCTGAGATGTGCTGCTTCTGGGTCGCTGGTTCAGGTGTGATGTCCTGATGCTGGTGCAGATCCAGGAAAGAGGCATTTGCTTTAGTCTTTCCTGAGAAGCAGCAGCCTGGGTGGAGGGAGGCACAGGGAGGACCTTGGAGTGTTTTTTGGTGGGACCATTCCAGGTCACTTCTCTGTCCATCAACAGGTTCTTAGATGACCAGAGGGGACCTGGGCCAGGAGAACGGTAAGGGTGATGCTCATTTACCTCTGGACCAGGAGGAGATGGGCCGAGCAGGGCCCAGGCAATGAGGGACATCCTCTCAAGAGGGAGGGACCTCTCTTTGGGCAGGGCTGGATGGTGTGGTGGGTCCTGCAGAGACAGCCCTTCAAGGGCCCCAGGAGCAGTCCCTCACCCCTCAATCCTGGCCCACATCTGCACCCAAGCTTGGGGACATGCAGAGAATAACCTCGTGTTCTTGGCAATGAAGCTGAAGTGGCCTTTACTATCTCCTTCCAGGAGCCCCGTGGGGCTGGGCCTGTTCCCTCACTGTGCCTGGGGCCTGGGAAGCTGGATGGGGCTGCAGGGGAGAGGCCACAACCTCAATCTGCAGAGAGAATGTGCAGTGCAGGGGCCTCCCGAGTGGGAACTGCCACGGCCCCTCTGATGCCATGTAGCAGGATGGAGGGCCTGGTGCCTGGACATGTGTTAATGCCCGGGATGCTGAGTAGAGAGGTCAGGCAAGACCTTTGACTGGCAGGAGGTCCAAGGAAGGGGAACAGACAGCGGGGAGTGGTTGTTATAAAAGAAGACTTCTCCGGCTGGGTGCCTGTAGCACAGTGGTTAAGGCACCAGCCACATACATGGAGGCTGGTTTGAAACCAGGCCAGGCCTGCTAAACATCAATGACAACTGCCACAACAACAAAATAGCCAGGTGTTGTGGTGGTGCCTATAGTCCCAGCTACTTGGGAGGCTGAGGCAAGAGAATCGCTTAAGCCCAAGAGTTTAAGGTTGCTATGAGCTGTGACACCACTGTACTCTACCAAAGGCGACTGTCTGTGAGACTCTGTCTCAAAAAAAAAAAAAGACTTCTCCCTGAGTTGGGTAAAGACTCCAGTCTGTGCTGGAAAGGGCTCCAGATTCCAGGCTGCGCTGGGGTGCGCTCAACCATGCTGGCCTGGAGGAGGAAGACTTGGAAAAGAGAAAAACTTCCCAATACCTTGGGGATGAGCTGAATGTATCAAGGAGGAAAGGAAAACTGAGTATGTCACCTGGACAGGTGCTGGGGTGGAGTGAAGTGGCTGTGAAAGCACTTCAGGATGGAACTTCCTTTGCTGGAGTCACCTCCTGGGTAGGAAGGAGGTGCAGACGCAGGTGGAGGGAAGGCAGAGGCTCCCGGAGGCTCCCAGAGCTCTCTGTGTGTGAACCTTTGCTGCAGTGCCTAGGACACCAGTGGGGTACCAGGGGTGTCCACAGCAGCTCAGCTATTGGCAGCAAAGAGCCACAGGCCAAAAAGGGGGTGGGTGGGGGACATGGCCCTAACTGCTGAGCCCGACACGGAGCCCGACAACGTGCTGTTCACAAAGGGCCCACTGGAGCCCTGTCAGTGTATTTGTGACACCCCCGATGTGCTGTGACCCATGTCTTTTTTCTGTTGTTTTTTTTTTTATTTCTTAAGTCTTTTAAAATTGTGGTAAGAAGTGTGTAATATTGTCTTGGCACCTGTAGCTCAGCAGCTAGGGTGCCAGTCACATATATCAAGGCTGGTGGGTTTGAACCTGGCCTGGACCTGCTAAACAACAATGACAACTACAAAAAAATAATAGCCAGGCTTTGTGGCGGGCACCTCTGGTCCCAGCTACTTGGGAGGCTGAGGCAAGAGAATCATTAAGACCGAGAGTTTGAGGTTGCTGTGAGCTGTGACGGCACCGCACTCTATCAAGAGCGACATAGTGATACTGTCTTAAAAAAAAAAAAAGTACATAATCTTGCCATTCTAACCATTTTAAAGTGTGCGGCTCAGTGACACTGAGTATGTTCATGTTGTTGTGCAACCATCACGATTTACCTTTTCAAAAATGTTTAATTATGGTGAAAAACATAACAGACTTTCTACCATAACCATTTTCATGTGTACAATTTGATAGTGTGGAGTATATTTATGCTGTTGTGTGATGGTTTGCAGAAATTTTCATCTTGTAAATCTGAAACTGTGCATTAAACAACAGCCCTCTACTCCCACCTCTGTCCCCAGGGGTTGCGCCACTTTGGCCACCTGGTACAGTGGGATCCCGTGGATTTGCCCGCGGCTCTGCCCTTCTGTGAGCAGCTTCTTCCCTCGCTCTCATGACGTTTCCGAGGCTCATGGTGCAGCCGCACACTCAGAACTGGCTTCCTTCTCCTGCTGTGTGCACGTTGTCTGCCCGTCACCTACTGCGGGGCACTGGCATCTTCACCTCTTGCTATTGTGAGTCACACTGCTGTGAACACAGGTGTAGGGCCATCCCTTCGACAGCCTCCTTTCAATTCTTTTGAGTATACACCCAGAGGTGGTGTTGTGGGATGGCGGGGTGATACTGCATGTGCTTTCCACACTGGCTGCGCCATCTCACATTCCTGGCAGCAGTACGCAAGTGTCCCCCTCTCTCCACGTCCTCTCTCCACCAATAGTTGTCTTTTTTTATTGGCCATATTAATGGGTGTGAGAAATCATCTTGTTGTGGTTTTGATTTGTATTTCTTTAAGGATTAGTACTGTTGATCTGTGTTTTTTCAAAAGAGACCATTACGGTCCGTGTCACACATCCACATGTATCTGAATGTAGTCTGTGCACATACGTGACCTCATGGTGTGGAGAGAGAGGAACGGTGCCCAAGAGTCCACACAGTGATCTGGCAAAGGGGTCAGGTGAGCGGAGGATGGGAGATTGGAGGGGAAGTTGGGCCAGTGGGAAGAAGAGAAAGGCCACTCTGAAATAAATGTGACCAGCTGTGCATTTATGCACAGATAAGGAAATAACAGGAAAAAAGTTCTTGCCGCAGCATAAAACCACAAAATCAGGGTCCAAAGGATGGTCAAAAAAGAACACATGAGATTTGAAGGTGACTTATAGGTGTTCTTTGAAAGAAGTTAAAAAAGACCCAAGTAGATGGAAAGACAGTCCATGTGCATGGATTGGAAAACTTAATGTCACAGTATTAAAAGGGCAACACTCCCCCAATTGATCCGCATACAGATTCAACATAATTCCCATCAAAATCCCAGATGGGTTTTTTCCCTTAGAAATTGAGAGGCTGGACTCAGCGCCTGTGGCTCAACAGGCTGAAGCGCCAGCCACATACACCTGAGCTGGCGGGTTTGAATCCAGCCCAGGCCCACCAAACAACAATGACGACTGCAACCAAAAAAAAAAAAAATAAATAGCTGGGCGTTGTAGCGGGCACCTGTAGTCCCAGCTACTTGGGAGACAGAGGCAAGAGACTTGCTTGAGCCCAGGAATTAGAGGTTGCTGTGATGCCACGGCACTCTCTCCAGGGTGACAGCTTAAGGCTCTGTCTCAAAATAAAATAAAATAAAATAAAATGAGAAATTGAGAGGCTGGCTAGGTGCAGTGGCTTGCACCTGTAAATCCTAGCACTCTGGGAGGCTGAGGTGGGTGACTTGCTTGAGCTCAGGAGTTCAAGACCAGCCTGAGCAAGAACAAGACCCCCGTCTCTACTGAAAATAGAAAAATAGCTGAGCATTGTGGCTGGTGCCTGTATTCCTAGCTACTCAGGAAGCTGAGGCAAGAGGATTGCTCAAACCAGGAGTTTGAGGTTGCTGTGAGCTATGATACTACAGCACTCTACCCAGGGCAACAGAGAGAGACTCTGTGTCAAAAAAAAAAAAAAAAGAAAAGAAAAGAAAAGAAAGAAACTGACAGGTTGATCCTAAAATACCTATGGAATTGCATGGGACCCCAAACATCCAAAACGGTGCTTAAAAAAGATAAGGGAGGTCTTGCATTTCCTACTTCAAAACTCACTACTAGTGAGCAAGATGGTGTGGCACTATGACAGAGCAGAACAGAGCATCTAGAAATAAGCAGTCACTTATGGTCAATTGATTTATTTTATTTTTTATATATATTTTTACATATACATGTGTTAATTAGGTTTCCACTTTTTGTTTTCACAGAATTTAAAAGGCTTAAAATTTAATAACAATAACCATGTTTAAGATAAGGACTAGAAACAAAAACCATGTAAAAAATGAATGAAGATAAATACATTCAGAAAAGAAAACAGATGATTATTGCATCAAAATATTAAGCAATATTAATAATAATAATGCCAAGAAAGTAATGTTCACATTGTCAGATAAGAGTATGTCTATTGTAGAATGCTTTGACTCTGAGGCTCAGTATGAAGTCATCAGTTAACTTCTCATTTTTTTCCAAAGTCTCAAAAAATAAACAACTCATATTATATAAATAAAAGTAAAAGAGAGTTTCAAAAAACAGATTATGACAAATCTTATAGACAAAAAAAAGAAGAAATATTTCAAAATCATTCGACTTGATCTGGATACACTTGATATTGAAACTGGAGAAAATATATTGTTATAAAGGGAAATTACAAACATATTTCACTTATAAATGAGGATGCAATATCCTAAACAACATATTGACAAGCTGAATTAAAAATTAATGTTTAAAATAATGTACTTTGGTCAAAATTGAATCTAATTTATTTGAAAATTAGTCACTATTTTCTTTTCCTTTTTTTGTTTTCTTTCCCTCACCCCCTCCCTCCTTCTCTCTGTCTGCTCTCTCCTTCCCCCATGCCCCACTGTGTCTTTAATTGTTATTAATTGTTCTCAAATCAAAGTTGAATACATAGGATTCCATTCCTGTGATGTTTCACAAAGAATAATGTGTTCCATCTCCATCCAAGTTAGTACAAACTCTGCAAAGTCTCCATTGTTTTTGATGGCTGAGTAATATTCCATAGTATAAATATACCATAGCTTACCAATCCATTCCTGGGTTAAAGGACATTTAGGCTGTTTCCACATTTTAGCGATTGTAAATTGGGCTGTGATAAACAGCCTAGTACAAGTGTCTTTATAATAAAAGTTTATTTTTTTCTTCTGGATAGATACCCAGTAATGGGATTGCGGGATCAAATGGGAGGTCTAGGTTGAGTTCTTAGAGCTTTCTCTATACCTCCTTCCAAAAAGGTTGCATTAGTTTGCAGTCCTACCAGCAGTGTAAAAGTGTTCCTTTCTCCCCACATCCACGCCAGCATCTGCAATTTTGAGATTTTGTGGTATAGGCCATTCTCGATGGAGTTAGATGGTATCTCAGGGTGGTTTAAATTTGCATTTCTTTAATACTTAGGGATGATGAGCATTTTTTTCAAGTGTTTACTGGCCCTTCATCTGTTGTCTTTAGAGAAGATTCTATGCATCTCTTTTCCCCATTGATGTATTATGGGTTGTTGATTTTTTTCTTGTAGATTAATTGAAGTTCTGTATAGATCTGGTTATTAAACTTTTGTCAGATTCAAAATGTGCAAATATCCTTTCCCATTGGGTAGGTTGTCTGTTTGCTTTGGTTGTTGTCTCCTTGGCTATACAGAAGCTTTTCAGTTTAATTAAGTCCCATTTGTTTATTGTTGCAGTTGTTGCTATTGCCATGGCAGTCTTCCTCATAAAGTCTTTCCCTAGGCCAATATCTTCCAGTGTTTTTCCTATTCTTTCTTTGAGGATTTTTAACATCTCATGCATTAAATTTAAGTCCTTTATCCATCTTGAATCAATTTTTGTGAGTGGAGAAAGATGCGCATCCAGTTTCAGTCACTGAGGAATATAGGTATAGGTGGCATATTTCTCAAACTGATTGAGGCTATCTATGACAACCCCACAGCTAATATTTTACTGAATGGAGTAAAAGTAAAAGCTTTTCCTCTTAGAACCGGAACCAGATAAGGCTGTCCTCTGTCACCATTGCTAGTCAACATAGTGCTGGAAGTTCTAGCCAATACTAGTAGACAAGACAAGAAAATAAAGGGCATCCAGATGGGTGCAGAGGAGGTCAAACTCTCCCTTTTTGCTGATGATATGATCTTATACTTAGAGAACCCCAAAGACTCAACTACAGGACTCTTGGAAGTCATCAAAAAATACAACAACGTCTCAGGATATAAAATCAATGTCCACAAGTCAGTTGCCTTTGTATATGCCAACAACAGTCAAGATGAGAGGTTAATTAAGGACACAACTTCCTTCTCCATAGCCCCAAAGAAAATGAAATACTTAGGAATATACCTAACAAAAGAAGTGAAAGACCTCTATAAAGAAAATTATGAAACCCTAAGAAAGGAAATAGCAGAGAACTTTAACAAATGGAACAACATATCATGCTCATGGCTGGGAAGAATCAACATTGTTAAAATGTCTATACTTCCCAGAGCGATACACCGATTCAATGCCATTCCTATTATAATACCAACATCCTACTTTCAAGACCTGGAAAAAATGATTCTGCAGTTTGTATGGAACCAGAAAAAAAAAAATGTATAGCTAAGGCAGTTCTTAGTAATAAAAGCTAAGCCAGGGGTATCGCCATACCAGATTTTAGGCTGTGTTACAAGGCCATAGTGGTCAAGACAGCATGGTACTGGCACAAAAATAGAGACATAGATACTTGGAATCGTATAGAAAACCTGGAAATGAAAGCAACAACTTACAGCTATCTAATCTTTGATAAACCAAACAAGAGCATTCACTGGGGGAAAGACTCCCTATTCAATAAATGGTGCTGGGAGAATTGGGTATCCATATGTAATAAATATTTTTTAAAGTATTATTGGTAAAGTAAGAGTAAAAATGTTTTCAAATTGTCAGCACATACCTTTGCCTGGGATTTATTGGACATTTTTTTATATTCTTAAGGTGTCAGAGTTTGACACAAAGGTTATAAAACTACAAACCCACCAAAACCAAAATTATCTGTATTTGCCTGATTTTTAATAAGTAAGGTAAATTTAACATTTTTTGTCAAATGATAATAGCTAAACTGAGTTATCAACAAAAATACTTACGTGCTTAACTTTAAGGTTCTTAATTAGTTAAAAATGTATACAGGCCTAAACAAAAAGTGTCAGTGAATTAGAATAAATGAAACATCATGTAAATAGAACACAAAGACAGAAATCTGTGATCAAATGTTTATAAAAATCTTTTAGTTTTGCACTTTTAATCCTAGCTACAGATACAGTTTCTTTCACTGATCTCTTTGACAGGTACTTGTAAAAGGTGTTTTCCACTCACTCTACGATCTGATTTAACAGACTGTTTTGTACAGTAATTTAAGGGGGAAAAGGTTGTTAAAATCCAAAGAGAATCTCAATACCATCTTACTCTTTAGAAATGCTGCATGTACTCGAGTTGACACCCAAGCTGGAAAATGTTTTGAGACTATTTAAACTGTAGATTGTTTTAAAAACAGCTTAGACTTGATCCTCATGTAAGAAAAAAAATGTGTTACCATTTTCATGTTGTTTGATTTCACGTTGTTTGAGGTGCTAAGGATTGGTGCTGAAGGTTTTTTCAGTCTAAAATCCGGCAATATGGCTCAGCGCCTGTACCTCAAGCAACTAGGGCACCGGCCACAGACCCTGGAGCTGGGGGGTTCGAATCCAGCCTGCAACTCCCAAGCAACAATGACAACTACAACCAAAAAATAGTCGGGTGTTATGGTGGGCGCCTGTAGTCCCAGCTACTTGGGAGGCTGAGGCAAGAGAATGGCTTAAACCCAAGAGTTTGAGGTTGCTGTGAACTGTGACACCACGGCACTGTACTCAAAGCGACAGCTTGAGACTCTGTCTCAAAAAAAAAAAAAAAAAATCCAATGGTATTATGTTGATGGCACTCAGAAAACTACCTTAAAATGAAAGCCTTAGAAGCAAAAGTTCTCTGACTTTGCCTTGTCCTCTGCTTCTTATTCCGTTTTTTCCCTGGAGCTAACCATAGAAGTCAGAACCCTTTTCCCCAAGGCATGTCATAAAAGCCAGAACTCCTTTTTCTGAAAGCTACCCATAAAACCTAAAATTGTTCCATGTAATAACTGGTCATAAAGTAATAATCGGAACTACTTTGCTTTACTGTAATTCCAGAAAGGGCTCTGCCCCGTTCCTAGAAGAAAGGATTGCACACTCAGAGAGGCCAAAGTGAATCAAGGTGGAGAGGCCTTGCTGGGACCCCCCACCCAGCCTGCTAGTGTTAGATCAATCATATTCTACACAGCTGCCCATACTTTGTTGACATTGAGCATAAAAATTGATAGTACCCTGTATCTTTGGGTGCCAACTCATATATAAGGCTGTATTATTTCCTGCTGTTAGTTAATCCTCTTCATGTTAGTGAATTTTCGACAAACCTTTATGTGAACAGCAGACTTAACTCCCTAGAGTTTGGCTACACTTTGGGAGACCAGAGACACTTTGATCCTCTCTGATCCCGACAATTTGACTAGACTGTGCTTGGGATGTGGGTGCTTTGAAAGTATCTAATTAAACACTTTTACACAGAAGAGATTCTAAAAAGGTCTACTATATTCATAAAATTTAGAAATGAAGGTGAAACTTACTAAATGCAGAATACAAATGTTTTCATATAATAACCAAGAAAATCCCATGAAGGTTATGTTGAACAGTTGGATGAAAATATTTCAGATTGTATATGAAGCCAGCACATTGTACCCCATGATCGCACTAATGTACACAGCTATGATTGAATAAAAAATAAATAAATAAATAAAATTGTAATCAGCAAAAAAAAAAAATTAGAAATGATGTTACACTGTTTAAAATAACAAGTCTTACTAAAATGCTTAGGTTTGTTGATCTTGGTAAGATTTATGAATTAAAAGCAGTAGTTAAAACTATGTTTTAATCCCTGGTCTGTGTTATATACCTAATGTACAGGGTATAAAAATGGTTAGCAGAAGAAGAACTTAAAATGATAACTAAAACCTAGGTAAAATGCTAAGATAAATTACATGGTTAAAATAGTAATAGTCTGGATAAAAATTTAGTTTTAAAGCTGGCAAATATGAATTTGCATCTGTCTGTCTGCTGTCTGCATAGATCATGTGCAGGAGGCATTTAACTACCAAAATATGCAAAAGAGTCCTAGTTAATGGGCCTTAAAAAAAAGTAAGCACAGGGCAGTGCCTGTGGCTCACAGGAGTAGGGCACTAGCCTATATGCCAGAGGTGGCAGGTTCAAACCCATCCCCGGCCAAAAACTGCAAAATAAAAAAGCAAGCACAGGAGGGCGGAGCAAGATGGCGGACGAGTAACAGCTTCCTTGCGGCTGGGCACAGTGAGACTGGGGAGAGAGGACTTCAGGCATCTCTGCCAGGCGGGATCTGCCCAGAAACTTCCCTTTGGGGACACAGGGAGACAGC
>CAUYON010128327.1:0-11976 GCA_963573935.1 Arctocebus calabarensis | reverse complement strand
CAATATAAAGTGACCATCTTTGTCTTTTTTGACTTTAGTTGCTTTAAATCCACATGTATCTGAAAATAAGATTGCAACTCCTCTTTTCTTCTGAATTCCGTTTGCCTGAAAAATTGTCTTCCAACCCTTAACTCGGAGTTTTGATTTGTCTTTTGAAGCTAAGTGTGTTTCCTGCAGACAAAAAATGGATGGCTTGTGTTTTTTAATCCAGTCAGCCAATCTATGCCTTTTCAGTGGGGAATTCAAGCCATTAACATTTATTGAGATAATTGATAAGTATGGTAGTGTTCTATTCATCTTATTTTGTGAGAGTCCATTGCTTAGTTTTATCCTTTGCATCAGTGTGGAAGTTAGGCTCTCTCCTTTAATTTCTGAGATCTTATTTTGTTGTTGATCCATTGTGATGGTCAGTGTGTAGAACAGATTGGAGTATTTCCTGTAGAGCTGGTCTTGTTGTGGCGAATTTCCTCAATAATTGTATACCAGTAAATGATTTGATTTCTCCATCAGTTTTAAAACTTAGCCTTGCAGGACTTAGAATTCTGGGCTGGAGATTGTTCTGTTTAAGTAGATTAAAGGTAGATGACCATTGTCTTCTTGCTTGGAAAGTTTCATTTGAGAAGTCTGCAGTCACCCTGATAGATTTGCCCCTGTAGGTCAACTGGCATTTACTCCTGGCAGCTTGAAGAATCTTTTCTTTTGTCTTAACTTTGGAGAGGTTCATCACTATGTGTCTTTGGGAAGCTCAGTTAGAGATGAGGTGACCTGGGGTCCGATATCCCTCTGAAAGGAGAGTGTCAGAAGCCTTGGTGATATTTCAGAAATTTTCATTTATCATATTCTCTAGTATGGCTTCCATTCCCCTGAGGTTTTCTTCTTCCCCTTCTGGGATACCTATAACTCGTATGTTTGAACGCTTCATAGAGCCCCATAATTCTGCCAGTGAACATTCTGCTTTCTCTCTCTTCTTTTCTGCCTCTTTAAGCATCTGAGTTATCTCAAGAGCTTTGTCCTCTACCTCTGAGATTCTTTCTTCTGCATGGTCAAGTCTGTTGTTGATACTTTCTACTGCATCTTTAAGTTCCCTAATTGACTACTTCATTTCCCTCATCTCTGCCATATCCTTTTTATATTCTTCTAATTGATTCTGTTTTTGGATTTCTTTTTCCAGTTTATCAGCATTTTCCTTCATTTCTTCCTTCATTTCTTTGATTGTTTTCATCATCTGTATTCTAAATTCCCTTTCTGACATTTCTAACATTTCCTTATAGGTGGAATCCTTACAGTAGCTACCTCACAGCCCCTTGTGTGGGTTGCTCTTGACTGGTTTTTCATGCCAGGAGTTTTCTGCTGGTTCTTCCTCATGATTTCTTTTATCTGTTTCCTTGTTCTAATTTTCTTTTCAATTCCTCCTGCTCTTTAAATTGCCATGTTTCTGGACTGGGGTTTCAATGAGTCCTTTTGGTACAGGACCAGAGGATGGGAAGATTGAAGAGCAAGAAGGGAAAAAAGAAAGAAAGAGAGAAAAAAAAGAAAGAAAAGAATAGAAAAAGGAGGAAGGAGAAGGGGTGGGTAGAAGCAACTATTGACTAAAAGTAGAAAGGCACAGAAAGAGGGGGATGGGAGCAATATAGGTGTACAGTAAGGTACTTTGACCCAACCTTAAGAGCCCCCAACCTCTGGGGGTGCCTAGTTGGGTGATTAGGTCAGCAGCTCTTGCCAGCCTGTTTGGAGACAGTACCCCACCTCCACCAAGTAAAGAGGGAAGACAAAAATGCAATAAATCAAATCAAAACAAGGAAACCAAAAACTTTATGGGATAAGATTGGGGAAAAAAAAACAATTACTATGGGTAGAAACACTAGCAAAATTGAAGTCCAATTGTTGAAAAAGGCAACAATTTAAACTAGAAAAATGAAGAAATTAAAAAAAGAAAAGAAAAATCTTTAAAGAAAATGTTGAAATTAAAAACAAAACAATAATGAAAGCAAACAAACAACAACAACAAAAATATCACAAATCAAAACAAACCAAGAAACAAAGCAGTATATATATCTGTCTGATATTGTCTGGGCAAGAGGTGATCTTCTGGGATATGATATGTTAATCACAATGTTGATACGGCTGAACAAAATGAAGACCAGAGGCCTCTAATGATTTCTCAAACCCCACAGGGTGAAGAGCTTAAATCCTCCTCAGCCTGTTTAGAAGGCACTTTAAATTGCTAACTTAGGCTAAGCAGAAGCTTTCCCAGGAAAGCGCTCTCAACCTATGCCCTTGAGGGCTAAGGCTTCAAAGGCGTCTCAGTCCCCACCTTTAGGCTGCTCAGTCACTAGATTGCTCCTTCCTGCCTGATGCTTGTTCTGCGATCCTGAGGGTGGAGCTTGCCAGGGCAGTTCTCCTACAATGGTTCCACACAGCCCAGAACCAAACACTGGTAGCTCCCTCTGGCTCCGTGGCTCAGTCTGGAGCCCCAGACAACACTCAAAAACCCCCACACTCTTGCCCCAGTTCTCCTGACGTGGTTCAACTGAGTGCCAAGTCCAAAAGAAACCCAAACACCTCACAGGTAAGGCCTTTCCAGTTTGCAATCTCCCTGCTGCTGCCGCCACAGCTGCCGGCAGGATTAGACCGAAGGAACCACGCAACCACTTGCCAGATCTCCACTGCTTTTGCTTTCCTCAGGGGGTCCAGAAGTCTCACGCTATCTCCCTGTATCCGCAAAGGGATGTTTCTGGGCAGATCTCACCAGCCAGAGATGCCTGAATTCTTCTTTCCCCAGTCTCACAGTGCCCAGTTGCAAGGAAGCTGTTGCTCGGGCACCATCTTAAAGCCACTGGCTTAAGTGTTTTGTATAATAGAATGCAAACACTTCCCTCTTCCATTTTCATCTTGTTGCTTGAAAGGTATATTTGTACATCTTTTTCAAAAAGAAAACAAATCTTTGGTAAATCATTGATTAATTTTCTCTTTATAGAATAACAGTAAACAAATTCTTGTAAATGTTAAAAGCATATCACCATGTGTTTCTCTAGAACCTCTAACTTTACCATTTTAATGTTATATGGACATTTATTTTGAATTGTGAATGACAAAGAGATAGTTTGCCATCACCAGTTTTCTATTACATATTAAATATAAAATTAACTAAGATTACATATGATGAAAAGTTTAAGACAAGCAAGATAAATTTTATCTGATTTGCAGTTGATTGTGTTAAGTATTCCATGTTATAGATTCTTGAAGTTTTGGAATAAATAACATTTAATTATAACAAGGAATGGACTTTCTAATTCCTTTTAACATTTTGGAATAAATGGATAAATTGGAATTCTCTATGTGTTTCCTGTGTAATAGCTTTCCCATAATTGTGGGAAAATTTATCCATTTTGGATAAATTGGAATTCTCTATGTGTTTCCTGTGTAATAGTTTTCCCATAATTGTGAAAACTTGAGATACACTTGATTTGAAAACTAAAGGATCATAGAAACTCGGATTTATCCATTTATTTTATTGAAGAATGCAATAAAACAATGTAATAAATGTAATACAGAGTATATAGCGAAAGCATGGGTTCACCGTATCACCTAAATTACATGCAAAACACTGCCTAAATCCCAAAACAAATAGACATGCATGTTTTGAGATTAATAGTGAATGTTTTGTTTCCATCACTGCGACCTTTGCTAAACTGTTGCTCTTATTCTATTAGATCCCTAGTACAATAAATTTTATGATCCCACATTGACCAAAAAAAGTGATGAAGATAATTTAACATATGGTGAATCTTTGTAAATTATTTATGTGTCTGTTAATTTAAAATTAATATTTTTCTATATAAAATAAAGCATACTTTTATATTCTTGATTTATTTAGTGGAAAAGAAGATTTTTGGTTATTGTTTTTGATTTCATTTTCTACCCTATGATTCAGCCATTTGACATTTTATAAATCTAGAGCTGACTAAAAATCTGTTAAGCTGAGATGCAGGCAATCACTTAAAATCATTTCCTGAAGACGCAGTTAGATGTGACAAACCTTATGATCAGGATCTGAACATCTATAAATGCCTTTAGAAATAAAGGATGTATTAGAGTTCTCCAAAGAAATAAAACCAATAAGATGTATGTGCTTTCATATGTATATGTGTATGGAGACACAGAGGGAGAAAGTATTGGCTCATTTTATGAGGGCTGAGTTCCTGTAGGGCAGGAAGGCAAGGTGAAGATGCAATAGACCTCAGTCTTTTCTCTTAAAACCTTATATAGACTGGATGAGACCCACCTACATTATGAAGGGTAGTCTTTTTTACTCAAAGTTTACTGATTTTAATGGTAATTAAATGTTGCACAGCAACATCTAAACTGGCATTTGACAAAAACAAAAAACAAAAAAAACCTACCTGGATACCACAGCCTAGCCACATTGGTACATAACATTTATCATCATTACAAAGACAAATTCCATTTTGCTGGATCAAGAAGGTCCTGATTACTGCTGCAGCATATTCTATTATTAAGTTTATTAGGTAGTAAAGAAGGCAGTTGTTCAAGTAAAAATAAAAGAGCCTCCCTTGTAGTTAGAGGATAACCCACGTTGGGTATATCAAACTGAATCTAAGAAATGCTGGTTTTAAACAGTTAAAAAAAAGGTTATTACTTAATGAACTTTACTATATAGTATGATGAAGAAATAACAGTACATAGCATGTGAGAAGAGTTTTTGAAGTGCCTATGGCAATTAATATCTATGATTGTTGTTTCCAAAAAAGTAGACTTTTTGTTTTGTTTTGTTTTTACAATATAAAACCATTATTAAATTTCAAAGGCATATACTCTTGGGACTAGAAAGAAACCATTTCAGGTAAACTTATTTTTATGAATCTTCTTCCTATCAAGTGTTGCTATTCTATGACATTTCTATACCAAATATAGGGGTGCAAAATGCTAAAAAATATCTTGTGGATAGTTAAGACTTTATATATTAATTTGTAAACATTTTCTATGTTGTGTTCAACTTATCTAGTAACTGTTTTTTTCATTGCCTTTAGTTTTATCTAGTATGTTTCTAGTATAAGAATATATATTTAAATACTCTTCCCAGTAAATAACTCAGTATATATTTGCACACTTACACAGGGGAATATCTTCTATTAGTGTTGAAACTATATAAATGAGTCTACAGTATGAAACTTATAGAATCATAGTAAAGTTTCTGGATTACCTTTTTCACCCAGAAAATACATGTCACCCATATACATGTCACCCAGAAGCCAGAGTGCCAAAGATGAAAGCACAGTCACACACAATCACACAGCCACCTCATACAGCCATCTGGATTGGCCTAATGTGAGTTGGAAAGGCTTATCTAGTAGAGAACAAAAAAATAAGATTATAAACATTAATATTGTCAACTTGAAAAAAGAACAAAGAAGTTGTTCTGGTTCTTCTGTGATTCTACTCTGTTCTATCTTATTGGTTGAACTGTCTGTTAGATTGTTTTAACCATGAGGACTGTTACCTTGACCCTGCAGGCAAACTACAGAGTGGGTCCCATTTCCAAAAATATCAGTTGTGCCATGGATGTCAAAATCTAGACTATCATAAACAATGAAGAGATCCAGCTTTATTAGAGACAGACTTTAATTATGGCATCAGGGTTGCAAATATTTCATCATAAATAAGGGGTTTGTTTTACTTTTCAAAAGAGTGCATGTGAGCATTTCAGAGAGGTTGTAGTTTCTGGTAGTCCTAGAAAGAGTGCTTTAAAAGGGTTCACTTTAGGGAAATGAGGCAAAGGTCTCACTTTCTCCTCGTGAGAATAGAACAAACATTAAGACAGGAAAGAAAAATTCAGGTTTTTTTTTTGTTTTTTTTTTAAGTAGTAGAATGTAATAGTTAAAAGCATGAGATTTTGAGACAGAGAAACTGGTATAGCTCCTTACTAGCCCAGAGATGTTTTGCAAATTACTTCAGTTCAGTTAAGAAGAGCTATTATCATTATAAATGATTTGTGTTGGGAAATAGAAACCAGAACCATCTTTTTCAACTCAATGTATAGTATAGACCACAGTAAATATAAATTTGTAAATAGTACAGAAGAAAGAGGCATCAGTGTGTTAAGAAAGGCGAGAAATTGGGTGGCACCTGTGGCTCAAGGAGTAGAGTGCTGGCCCCATATAGTGGAGATGGCAGAGTCAAACCCAGTCCCAGCCAAAAACTGCAAAAAAAAAAAAAAAAAAAGAATGGAGAGAAATTTTCCACAGTTAATATGCTTTATATTGACTACATCTGTCTGTTTAATAGATCAGTGTCTAGCTGGAATGATTTCAGTAGTTGTGCCAAAGTCTACCATTCTTCACTTTGCCCTGTTCTGCATTTTAACAAACAATCTGGAAAAGCCAGACATCTTCCATTTGAGTTTCCATATCTAGTTTATGTTCTTCACTAGTCTGCTGGCATGTATGAACAATAGCAATCTATTCCTGTGCCCTTTGGCTGGTGGTAGGCTTTGATCAATGGGCAGCTCCTACAGGAGATCAAGTCGAGGGCACAGAGGAATGCTCCATTTCTCCCCTGCAGGAGAGTGTGTGACTCCCATATCACCACACAGAGACCAGAAATCAGCCTTTTTTGTTTGTTTGTTTGTTTGTTTTTGCAGTTTTTGGCCAAGGCAGAAATCGGCCTTTGTTTTTTTGCAGTTTTGGGCCTTTATACTAATTCTATAGCATTCCTTTTAGTTTCTTTGCATCTTGCTCACACTTTTGGTAATAATTGTTTACAAAAAAAAAAGAAAGAAGAGAAAAAAACTTATTGTTTATATTTACTACAAAAATGGAGACAAATAATATAAATGTTTTTAAATTGTGAGTAGTTTCCCTAATCACAAATTATCATTTTGAGTATGAATAATTATATATTTGTGTGTGTTGTTCTCTTACAGGCAAGAAGATTATTTTATTTTCTTGTTTTAATGGTTTTCGTAAACAATAACTGTAATTTTTGAAAACATTTAGCAACTGTTTGGTTGGAAAAGTACTGCCAAGAGAGTAAGTTCCTAACTAGAGGGAAAAATGGTTGTTCTGCTAAAATGTAATAAATTCATCATTAAAATTTTTGTTTGAAAATATGCTTGTGCATATGTAGGTTTGTGTGCTTACGATTAAGGTATATGTGTGAATTATTTCAGTAGAAAATAAAAAACATAATGATTTTCAGGAAAAATCTACTTTTAAGCATTTTAAATGTTTAGCAATTAATATTTAAGCCAAAGTTGTTTATAAAATACACAATATTTAATTAATAATTTTATTTCTCTGTTAAAAATTACTCTTAGAAAATGTTATTTTCTTAAATGAAATTGGCAATGGAATGTGCTGAAGATTAAGTAAGAAATACGAATATTTCAGTTATACGATGGTATGTCCAAATTAATAGTCAATAAAGACTTTTGAAGAGTGCAAAGTAAAATTAAAAAACAAAATAGCAAAAAGTACTAAAAATTTTAGAGGTTTTGATCTTTTAAAGTTTTCTTAGCATCAACTGAAAAAAATGGTACTAATTATTAACTACATTCATTTGTTTAAAAGTAGTTCTCTATAAAATAATAGTTATAAATGTTAGTATTTAAAATAATAGGGTGACTATAGTTAACAAAATTTTAATATTTATTTCAAAATATCTAGAAGAAAAAATTTGAAATGTGGCAAACACAAAGTTATGATAAATATTTGAGATGGTGGATATCACAGATATCCTGGTTGATCATTACATATTATATGCATCTGTCAAAATATGTTCCCCATAAGTATATACAATTATTATTTATCAATTAGAAAAGAAACAAAAATCAAATCCTTGTACACAAACATTAACAATATCCTATTTCCAGCAGCCAAAAGGTGGAAACAACCCACACATCCATTAGCGAAGTATAGGAAAACAGAATCCATAGAATGGAATGTCATCTAGTCATAACTCACATGCTATATGATTTCATTTCCATGAAAGATCGATAATAGATAATTCCATGAAAACAGAAGGAGAGTGATAGTTACATGATGTGAGGTCAGGAAGAATTGAAAATGACTGCTCTGTGGGTATAAAGTTTGATTGGGGATGATGAAATGTTTTGGAACTAGAATAGAGACAATAATTATACAACTTTCTGAATGTATCATGTACAATGTGAATGTATGAAGTGCTGCTGATTAATCATGTTAACTTGTTAGACTTTTGTTATGTGAATTTCACCTTAATAAAAAATAATTTTCTCCAAAAAATAGCCTTTTGATACATATTTCCAGAAATTTGATTCCAGGGAGAAAAATGCTGTATAAATGCAAGGTCTGTATTAGTTTTTACTCATATCTGTTTCCCCAGTAACCAGACTATTTTTTCACATGGAAAGCATGCAATAAAAAATTTGCTGAATCAATTATTGTATGATAACAGCCTTTGAAAATAAAGATTCAAAAATGAATTAAGTACTTTTTCTATGTCTATGAAAATAAAGCTGTAGCCCAGCTCTCACCTAGGTGGCTTAGTCCAGGACTTTTCATATCAGTAGTAGTTCTGAATGGTGTAATTTTTTTTGGGGGGGGCTGTTTTTTTGGCCAGGGCTGGGATTGAACCCGCCATCTCTGACATATGGGGCTGGTGCCCTAGTCCTTTGAGCCACAGGAGCCACAGTGTAATTTTTAAAGTCATATTAAATACCTTCATAAAACTGGATAATGTAAAAATGCTGTGAGGTTGACCAATTTTAGACTTACTTTTTCCAGTCAAAATAAACAATTAAATTATACATGAATTCTACCTTTAAAACTGATTATTCTGTTGGATAATCAGGCAAACTTCATTTAAGAAAAAGAAGGGTGCTACAAATCAAGCCTATTTGTGTTTTTTTTCTAATCAATTAATAATACATGCAAAATTTTAAAAATTACAGGGATGCAATAAAAACTACATTATTTTCTAGTAACTTTTAATAGAGATCTAGTATTTAGTACATCTATAGTTAACAACCTGGACAATAGATAGTTTAAAAATGTAAAAATGTTATATGGAATATATAAACAATTTTACTATGAAACAAAATGTAGCAACAATTTGTTCAAAAATGAATATCAGATAGATAAAGACTTTATTTTGAATTATGAGTTAAAAAGCTGGAGAAGAATTTTAAAGAAAGTCTCAAAAGCCAGTATATCCACATAGTTTTTTTTCATTTCTCTTTTCTCATCTGAGAAAAATACCTATGTGTCTTTCATTTTGTCTTTAATAGCCAACATTAATGTTTGGATGCTGATGGGATTATACAGGGGTAGGCAATTTTAAGATGGGAGAAGATAGAAAAGTTATGTACGAAAGTCTGACAATGAAGTCTAGGAACTTGCCACCGTTCACTCTCCTTGGCAGCACCATATAAACAGCTTGGGGAGGTTTCATAACCTTGGTCTATCAGTGTCTCACAGCTGGGTTTGTGTCAATTTTCTGCAGTGTCTTCCTGACTAGTGGTCATTATTGTTTCTGCATGTTTTTGTGTGCCGTGCATTGAAGCTTGAATTAGAGCAACAAGCCAATATGAAATTTCTTATTAAGCTTGGCAAGAGTGGAAGTGAAATCAGACATGTTAGTCCAAGTTTATAGAAAATAGCAGTGTACAACTGTATCAAACGTTTTCTGAAGGATGAGAATGCATCACTGATGAAGAGAGGTAATGATCAGAACTGACAAAAACATTGCAAAAATTTTCATAGAATTGTCAAAATTGTGGGCTGACTATGAGAAGCATAGCAGACTTAGTAAACTCTAACAGAGAAAGAGTTAGGAAAATCCTAACTGAAAATATTGGCACTAGAAAGGTGTGTGCAAAAATGGTCTGAAGGAGCTTACCAATGAACTCAAAGAGCTCACACTGCACTGCCTGGGAGGGAGTTTTTAGCCAGTAAACAAATAATGGTACTGGAACATTCTCCTGCTCTCCTGATCTAGTTCCCAGTGGCTTTTTTTCTTTACCTGTAGACTAAAAAAATATTGAAAGAAATAAATTTTGATGACATTCAGGGCATAAAGGCTAATATAAGGACAGCTCCAGTGGCCATATTAGAAAAAGAGTTCCAAAATTGCTTTGAAGCGTGGACTAGGTGCTGGTGATGGTGCATAGATTCCCAAGGGGAGGACTTCAGATGTGACCGTAGAGATATTCAGCAGTGAGGTATGTAGCACTCCTTCTAGAGTTAATTTGTGAATTTAATTGCCAGAGCTTGTATCGTTACTATATTATTTCTATTTTATTGCCCTAATATATTCTCATTCCATGAATAAAATAATAAGCACCACACACTATTTTTAGGAAGATTAATCAATTTTATAAGGCATTTATAACTATTTATGGAATATAAGCACTTTAAAAGAATGTGTAGCAGGTTTCACTAAAAAGGGCAGCCATCAAGCCCTTCCCTCTTGGTACAGCTATGTTGTTGCAGGATCTCTGAGTTGGAGTCTAATTTCCTCTGGGTCAGTATGCTCCTAACCAAACTAATGGGTTGTTTTCCTTATTTATTGACCTCCACAAAATGCTAGAAATTATTCCATTGACATTGGATAAAATATAAGCATTCTAGATCGTTTTGTAATACAATAACCTATTAAGTTCTACTGACACAAATTCTAGGTCACTAATCTGTGTTTATGTAGAGTAGCAAAAACAAATAAAAATAAACATTGGGAAGTTAAATTGGTTATAGTTATGTTTATGGCAATGAAGCTCTAGGAATCACTGAACTCCCATAGTGTAGACTATGAAGTAAGTCTCCCCCTTGCTAAGGATTGTACACAAGCTAGGCTTGCCCTTAGGGAACCTTAAATATTTTATTTGGGGTAAGCATTTCTTTTATGGTATATCCAAATGTCTTTGGGGGTCTTTTCAATTAAACACAGATGATATTGCCCTTAACATACAAGTAAAATTAATGCGAGTTTCCCATTTATTGATGCACATATAAAACCTATGCAATTTGACTGTTTCTTAATACTGTTTAGTTTACAGTGTACTTCAAATCTAAACAAAGCAAATCCAGTTCTATGAATTCTTTCAAAAATTGAATTTGTTCATAAGGCTATCATATAGGAGAGGACAAACTGACATCAAAGGATTTTCACAGAATTCAACAAAAGTGTGTGATAAATACTGGACAAGAATGCCACATAGTACTCAATGGTTTGATCATAGCTGATTACATTTCTGTCTACATCTCTGGGTTCTTCATAGACTATAATAATATTTACTGTTTTTAAATTTAAAAAGGTCACAAACATGTGCCTGTAGTCCCAGCTACTTGGGAGGCTGAGGCAAGAGAATCACTTTAGCCCAAGAGTTTGTGTTTCCTGTGAGCTGTGATGCCATGGCACTCTACCAAGGGCAACAAAGTGAGATTCTGTCTCAAAAAAATAAAATGAAATAAAAAGGCCACAAAAAAGGGAGGGCAATTAGTGGGATCACACCTACGGTGCATCTTAGCAAGGTACTGGTGAAACTTATTAAATGTAGAGTATCAATGTCTTTATATAGTGATCAAGAAAATGCCATGAAGGCTATCTCTAACAGTATGATCAAAATAGTTCTGGTTGTATAAGAAGCACATTGTTCCCTATGATTGCACCAATGTACACAATTATGTTTTAATAAAATTATTTAAATAAAAAAAAACTAAACAGTATTACAAGCCTGAGGCAGATCGATTCGCATATTTTTTTCTTTATATTTATTTATTTATTTATTTTATAAAATCATAGCTGTGTATATTAATGCAATCATGGGGTGCAATGTACTGGTTTTATATACAATTTGAAATATTTTCATCAAACTGGTTAACATAGCCTTCATGGCATTTTCTTAGTTATTGTATTAAAACATTTATATTCTACATTTAGTAAGTTTCACCTGTACCCTTCTTAGATGCATCATAGGTG
>CAUYON010128324.1:0-12407 GCA_963573935.1 Arctocebus calabarensis | reverse complement strand
AATATGAGAATATTGTGCTATACACTGAAAGGAGAACTAGAAGGAGGTTCCTAAGTGTCCACCACACCTTACAACTATCAGAATACAATAATATTTACCACTATAGACACAATAATCCAGTTTTCATGCTATTCTTTTGATCATGTTTCAATATCTGAACACACACAACCCCCCAAAGGGTAGTTGTATTAGTAGTAATTATCATTACTATTATTATTAAATTATTTATATATTTTTTGTGGTGTTTGTGCACATTACCTGGAAATCTATTTGTTCTTTCTAAGGGTAACGTATAGACAAGTTTTCCTTCACTTGCTGCTGATAATTTGGCATCAGGGATGTGCTGTTTAACAAGCGATGTTATGTTTTCCTGTATACATATTTCATTTAACTGCAAACTGATATTAAAAAAAAATGGTATATGTTATTTGACACAGTCTCCAATAGCATGAAAAAATGACTATTGCCCTAATAGGGAAAAAAATCAATTAAAATCTAATCCCAGAAATATGTCACATAAACGTGAAATAAGATGACCCCCAAACCTACACAAATCATGTAAATATCATGGGGGAAAGCAAAGAATGGCTCAGAATTACTGGTGAGGTTACTCAGGGGCCATGGCCAGAGAAGTTGGATTGAGGTCCTCCAGCAAAGATCAGGACTGGCCATATTTGGATAATGTTCAAAATTATGTTTAAAGAAAGTTTAAGTTGGATAAACAGCACTGTTACATTAGTTCAAAAGAACAAGGGACTTTCAGCAAGCATGATGCCACAAAAATTCAGTTATTCAATTTAGTCATCCAAGGCAAAGAAATGTACTCCATTCTTATGGTGGGACGAACATAACAGTAAATGCTGAAGGTGCGGTGGGGACCAGCAAGGCATTGTCCTGCTCTTAGGGAGTTGATCGTCTATTGGGGGGAGGGTGAATAGGAGGAAAACAAATGAACTAACAGAGAACTAAATAATTATCAATAATAGTAAGCACAACAAAGGAAACCAGGTTATAGGTAGAATTAAGTATGGTTAAATTTGGGTTTGAGGTGGTGGGATCCTTAATTTTTGTTTTTCTTACAGTACTAAGCCCAGAACTCTAAGAAAAACTTATCATTGAGAAAATCAATGTATCTGTTCAGAAACACCACAGATATTTCTCCATTACAGAAAAATAGACAAAAATCTATTAATTAAGTTTATAAAGTATACAGTAGATAAAACATAAGTAGTTATATTTTGAAACTTTGAAAATTGGTTTTGCCACTTAAAAGGTAGTGTTAAATCTGTCTGAATGGTTTCCTCATTAGTAAAAAGGAATAATGATTCCTAGCATCTAAGGTTATTCTAAGAAATGAATAACAATAATGTTTTCACTTAGAAAGCCCTTTAAATGGTAGCTATTTAAGTTCTATTTAACCAAATGCTTAAGTCAAAATTATTCTATTTACTCATCAGGCATGTATGAACTTATAAGAATATATGCTATTTTTTGAAGCAGTGAGATCTACTGAAAGATTAAAGCCAAAAAAAAAAAAAAAATGGCTGTTCACCATAACGCTGCTTCCCCCACCTCCCAGCAACAACAAATGTTCAAGAAATATTCCCTGGCCACTTACAAGAAATAGTGCTGAGGGCAAAGGGACCATATGAGTGGAACATAGCATCCTTCCTCCAGGAGCTTACAGCTTAGAAGAGGGGGTATGGTCAAATTTTTTTAGGTAAATAGGCTAGATAGTGAATATTCTAGAATTTGCAAACTATTGGATGTCTGTTGCAACTCTTCGACTCTGCTGTCATGATGTCAAAGCAGACAGAATTATCTAACAGACTGGGCATGGCAGGGGTCCAATTGAATCATATTTACAGAAACAAGATTTGACCCAAGGGCCATAGTTTATTGACCCCTGGTTGAGAAGAAAATAAGCCAATTGCACAAAATCCTGGCCAGGAGCCCATGAAGAAGCTCATGCATTGGACAGGGATCCTTACCAGCACTGATTTGGGGTTTTTTTCCCCCACGTTTATAATAGGTTTTAATTTTTTTTTCTTAAAAGGTAGATTTTTTACTAAATTAAAAGTAAGCATATTTGATACCATTTTATTTCCTGACTAGCATTTTTTAATTTTGAGAATGTGTTATATTGTCCTACAAATGCAAGGCAGTGTCTCATTTATTTTCTATAGCCTTAACTTGCAGCCAGGAATTATTACTCCTATTTTATAGCTGAGAAAATATAGTTTCAGAGTCTTTAATTAATTTCCAAGAAGAAATTAAAACAAAGTGCTTTAGGAAATTTGAAAACAAAAGGGGGGGAGATATTACACAGAACTGAAAAATTAACAGTTAATGACAAATATTATTCAAATAACTCTTCAGGACTTAAACTTTAGTAGGAAATGATTCAAGGAAACTGCCCAAATTTGCTTTCTCTTGATGCCATGACGAATTTGTTTCCTTTTTTTTTTAAGTAGAGGTGGCCTAATTCAGAAATACTAACCAATTGTATAGCAGTTAAAAATTAGTTTAAAATATGGATTTGGTCCTTATCTTAAACATTGTTATTGTTATTAAATGTTAAGCCTTTTAAATTCTGTGAAGGCAAAAAGTGGAAACCTAATGAACTCATGTATATGTAAAAATAAAATATATATATATATATATGGATTTGGACACTAGATTTTGAAGTTAAAAATATCCAGGCCCAATTCCTGGCTCTCCCATTTAAGAACCTGGGGAGCTTATAATTTCTTTAACTTTCTTTTTGACTTTTTTTTTTTTTTAGCACTCACACTGGCAATTTCACCTGTAAAGTAAAAGTAATAATAGTGCTTATCTCAAAAAACAGAAGATTGAAATAAAACAATGGTGAATATGATATCTCTGAATCTCTCAATAAATAACAGCTAGAATGTGCTGCTGTTCAACATACAATAATGGTAAGATGCAAAGGACGAGCAGGATAAAACAAAGGAAGATGAGATTTAGGAGGAGCAGAAACAAGCTGAGGATTTAAGAAATTGTATTAACACCCTGGGTGAGAGAGGAGGGGTGTGTGTGTGTGAAACACAGAGGTGTCAACTGAAAAAGCTCACTTCATGCACATCTTCCTTAACAGTGTGTTGTAGATATATCTTCTATAACACTTATCTAAGCTTTTGTTGTTATACGCTCATTCTCTAAAATCTGCCAAACAATTATGTCTTATATGTACACACAAAATGACTAGGTAGATAGGTCTCCACACATATATGTGTGCAAACACCTGTGTATGATTAGAAAAGCTTTCCTTCAGGGTCGTAATGTTTCATTTCAAGCACCATGCATTATTCCAACCTGGTCCACACACATTCCAGCCTTCTCACGGCCCTACCTTAAGTGATAGCCAATCCCCCATTTTTTCTTTAGGAACAAAGACGAACCAGCACACTTCAGCTTTCCTTTGGAAAGAAACACTTTTCTATCTGAAAGAGAAGGAAAGAAAGAAAGAAAAGTCAAGTGGTGCCTGTGGCTCAAAGGAGTAGGGACCCCATATGCCGGAGGTGACGGGTTCAAGCCCAGCCCCCGGCCAAAAACAGCAAAAAAAAAAAAAAAGAAAGAAAGAAAAGTTTTGTTTCCAGGTAATCATTTATATAATCAAATGCAAATTGTGTCTCAGAGACAGGTTTAAAAAGGACTCAGTGGACTAGACACGTCTTAATCTCACGTATGTACCTTAGGCTAGTGTGTTGCTATCCACCCCATCAGGGAGATTAAATTAGGTGGATACATACTCCAATAATAGAGAATCATGCTAGTATTTATTTTAATGAATCAAACTTTAAAATTATCTGAATATTTCAAGTTGATTGACCTCAATTTTGAGTAAAGGATTAAATTCCTAGAATACAGACCCTCTCACTTTGCACTAAGTGAGTTTCCTGGCAGAGCACACTTGTACATGATCCATGATATAAAATTCTGCAAGATACCCTAAAGTGGTTGAGGATTAAGAGGCTCTGGATCCAGTTTCTATCATCACTGGTTGTTCAGATGACCAGATTTAGATAGATCAGCATATTGCAAAATATAGCTGTTCAGAATATCAACCTAAATTTCTTAAATCTCTTGAAGTTGTCACTTAAAGGAAACCAGCAATTACCGGCCAGGATGTCAGCCTCATCCATGAACTGGGTGCTGAAGAGGACCACACGGTCTTTTTTGCGTTCCTTGAGAAGGTTCCACACTCGGTGTCTTGAAAAGGGATCCAAGCCAGCGGTTGGTTCATCCAACAGGAAAATCTACAGAGGAGGAACATGTATGTAGGAATTTTCTACAGAGGTAAAGCAGTTCCAAGATACAACGTGGAAACCATACTATTCCTATTTAAGAGGGCATTATGGTTAGGGGTTTGTTCCTGTATCTAATGTTCTATCAAAATATTTGATTACAGATGTCCTTTGCAAGTGAAGGATTTGAACTATTACCAAAAGTTTCAGTTTTTAAACTTTGAATTCCCCTGTACCTTTAGCGTGCCTTACCTGGGGATCTCCTAAAATGGCAATCCCAAAGGTGAGTTTTCTCTTCTGTCCACCACTTAAGTTTTGAGCAAGGACGTCCTGGATGTTCTTCATTTCTAATTCCAGCAAAACTCTTTGTATCTAACCAAAAGACAACATTTATGAAATAAGCTAGCATTTCTTTTTTTTCATTTTAAATTTGTAAATACAAATCTGTAAAGTATAATAGTTAAAAGCTCAGATTCTAGAAACAAACTGCCTAGGTGTGTGCCACTCATATTAACTAGCTTTACAATGTTGGTCCAGTTACCTGCCCTCTTGAACCTCAGCCTCCTTCCAAAGATGTGAAATAGGAAATATAATAACACCTATCTCATGGGATTACTGTGAGGAATAAATGAGTTATTATATTTAAAGCTAAGGATATTCTTGGCACATGCAAATTATTAATAAACATAAATGTTAGCTATTGTTTAAACTGGATTTTCTTGGCCAAATTTATTCTACGACGTGTACACAAATTAATGAATGAAAAACAAAAAACTCAGAACAAACAGGTTTTAGCAATCTGATTTTGAACAACACCTTAGTTCTAACACATTTATGTACCTCTCTATCCACTTCTTGTGGCAGAATCCCTTTTATTTTAGCAAAGAGCCTGAGGTTTTCTTTTATGGTGAGAAAGTTAAATTGTACATTGGCTTGTGGACAAACTCCAGTGAGCTTGATAATATTTTCTAGGTGAACCATTTCTGAAAGTTTATTATTGTAGATGGCAACTGAACCTATAACAAAGATTAAAATTTAGTATCAGTATGATGCTTACATTAGAATATTTCTAAATAAAAATCACAATCTAGTGATTAATTAAATTTTAGGTGTATAAATCTATCTTTAAGGACCAGGCTGGAATAATGCATGGTGCTTGAAATGAAACAATAAAGTTCCCATCTGTAATTTTTCCCATTAAGATGTAGAGTCTCTTCATCTGTCCCACACACTGGGGTTTGGCTGCATACCCAATGGAACCATAAGAAGTGTGATACGAGGAAGGGCTGAAGAAGAGCTCCCATGCTGGGATGTGCCCTCTATTACTGCTGCAATCATGAATCCCACACTAGCCTCTTAGAAGGTGAACGTCCACGTGGGAAGAGAAGCTCAGCTGCTGTAACCAAGGCCCCCAATTTGTGAGTTTGGTCATGTTAAATCATACAGCCCCAGTCACTTTGGTCCAGAACAGAAAAGCTGTCCAGCCATCCCATAAAATCATGAGAAATAAAATAACATTTTTATTTTAAGATAATAATTCTAGGAATGTTTGTCATGCAGCAAGAGCTGACAGATACAAATAAGAATGCCAAAGGGTAACTTATAAGCATGCAAATAATTGTGATGTAAAACACAAATTTCATATATGGTATACCGAGGAACTATTATATATCTCTGTAGATTTATACTGCAAATAAAATAACATGCCTTCCCTAGGTATCTGTATGATTAATAATCAGGAGAATTTGCTATTAACAGCTAATTTATTTATTAACCTGACTTAGGGAGAAACAAATTCTTACCTTTGGTGGGAACAGCTAAGCCACTAAGTATGTTTAGCAGTGTTGACTTTCCGGCTCCACTGTGACCAAGTATTGCAGTGATTTGGCCTTCATATATGTCGAATGCAAGATCTAGGAAGAAAGGAGGAAAGGAAAGTAAGATAGAATAAAGAAAGGAAAAAGAGGTGGAAGGAAGAAAAACAATTAAAATCATATATAAAATTCTATTACAGAGCCAATGAATTGTTGCTTTATTTCCATGTATGACTATATTATTAAATTCAAAATAAAAACATAAAAAAAAATTGTAAACTTATTTCCCAAAATGGTCTTTCTTAATTTTGAAATTACTTAGTTTAAATTAATGGAACATATCTATCTCCTGGGTCAATTGATATTGCCTGGCATGTGGTAGGTGGATGTTAATATTTATTGAATGAAAAATAAATAGGTTAATAGCAAATTTTACATGCCTAGAACTTCTTTAAGTTAAGTGACTTTTCTGCACAAAAGAAAAACATACAATATCTACCAATAGCTTTTGCATTACAGAAGAAAACTATTATTAGGCTACCTACACAGTATATATAATACAGTAAAATGTATGTTATACAGCATAAATTTTAAATGTATATAATTTTAAAACAAATTAGAAGTAATGTGTTGGAAGGAAAATTTCTCACGTGGCTCAACTCTTTAAGTCTGAAATGACACTGCTAATTGCTCACCAAAAACAAAATAAACTGAATTAAATCAGGAAATAAATATTAATATAATAGCTAAATATTCCTTCACTGTCTCTCTCACCTTTCAAAGCTTCTATTTTTTCATGCTTTCCTTTATATTCTTTTGTAACATTTCTGATTCTGAAAAAAAAAAAAAGGAAAGATATGAATACTTTGAAGTGACAACATTCTTCAGTTTGTAATTCTGAGTTTGGTTGATGGGATTGGATGAATCTTCACTTCAGGGCATGTGACAATTTGAGACTTCACTCTCACACAGTCATGGCGTGTGACAGAATCAACTAAAATATTCCTTGCCCACACTGCCTGCCTTTTAGCATCACCGAGGTGTTTTAAAACTTTAATAGTGCTTGGGACCCATTAGCAGGAATTCAGATGCCATAGATTAGAGCATAACCTAATACTAATATTAGAGAACAGGATCATCTCTAAACTGCAAAGCTAAAGATGCTAGATCAAGAGATAATTCGCATACCCTGTACAAAGGTCTTGTGAAGCACTGGCACAGATTGGAGGTATGTGTGGGCACGTTGAGTCAAGATCTCCAATTCATAAGAAGGAGAGTGATATGTCATAATAGGAAGAGTATGGGATCCCCAGTCCTGCCCAGCTGAACTCATTCTGTCTCTACCTTAGTGCTCTGTTACCTACCAATGCACTTATTTCCACTTAAGTTTCAGCTTTCGTAACCTGAAAATTTGCACCACTTCAGGATTGTGTTGGACAGCAAACGAAATACTTCATCTTGCAAGTACAGTGCTCACCTCATGGTACAGTAAATATAAGATGATATTAGTTAGATACGATTATAGTAATAGCAAGGAATGGAATTAGCATATGCTGGGTGCTATTATGGGTCTGTAATCCTTGGCACTTTATCTGTATGATTTTATATTACCAATTAATATATAATCTGTAAGCGAAATTCAATTTAGGTCTCTAATTTTGTCATCTATTATTTATCAAATGATTTAGGTGCCATTCCTTTTAAACTAGTTAATTGGATCTTCTTATTTCTGTTTCAATCCCATTTTATTGACATTCCACTTTTAGTTGGGTTTGTTACTAAAGAGATCAAAGAGGTTGGGCAGAGTGGCTCACGCCTATAATCCTACCACTCTGGGATGGATAGTTTGAGTTCAGGAGTTGGAGACCAGTCTCTCAAAATAGCTGGGCATTGTGGTGGGCACCTGTAATCCCAGCTACTTGGGAGGCTGAGGCAAGAGGATTGCTTGAGTCCAAGAGTTTGAGGTTGCTGTGAGCTATGATGCCACAGCACTCTACTGAGGGTGACAAAATGAAACTCCATCTCAAAAAAAGAAAAAAAGAGAGAGAGAGATCAAACAGAACCAAAAAGAAACAGACACGTCAAATAAAGCCATTGCTTTGCTCCAAACTGCTCTGCTGGAAGTTTAACCTAGCTCAGATTGAGGGACAGACATAAGTGTCTGAAAGATAAACATGGAACCGGTTCAGAAAAAAAAAGAAACCGGCTCTAGAAGCCCAGTTGCCTGGGAGGCTTCAATAAAATCTGAAAGAGCTCACAGAAGACTGACACGGCTGGTCACTGATGGATGAGTGAGATTAGAACCATCAGGGACCTTGAGGACATTCTTCTTGTTTTCTTACTTAGGAATTAATGGTTAACAACACCAAACACAAAACGTAGCCATGCATGACTCCAAAGACCACCTCTTCCTGACTCCCCTATGTCTATCTCTAGGTTTTTACTCCTTTCCTCTTTCCTACTCTGTCATCTTCTTTTAAAAGATAACAAATAACTCCAAGGGTGTATTAACCTGGATAGAGTTGGAGGGCGTTCTCTTTAGTAAAGTTTTACAAGAATGGCAAAGCAAGTATCCAATGTATTCAATGCCAATATGAAGCCAGTAGATGAACTAATGCTTACATGAGAGAAGAACTCAATTTAATTCAAGTTGGAGAAGAGAAGGAACAACAGGGGAGTGGGGACGAGAGGTGGGGATTGTCGTGCTCCCACCTAATGGGCACCATGTAAGGGTAGATGGCATAGCTCCTGGTGAAGGGCACAGTACAATAGGGACCTGATCTAACAGATACAAACATTGTAACCTAACCATTTGTACCCTTGTGTTAGTCTGAATTTTTTTTAAAGACAATAAATATTGGAAATGACAGGAAGAAGAGTTTAAAAAAAAAGGCAATAATTACAAGAGAAAAATTGAGAGAAAAACCGTGAGTATAACAAATGAGGTGGAAACAAAGTGTGACTGCAAGAGATGAGGCAAAGAAATGAAGGAGGCCAGGGAAGGGAGAAAAGAAATGATAGACACAGCACTGAGAATCTAGGCTTTCGTTGAATTTTCTTTATTGGTGAAATTTAAGTTTTTATTTAGTGTGAATGTTGATAATGGAAGACTTCAAGAAGTTGGTAAGGCAGGTTCGACCTACAGGCTGGGGCATGAAAAACAGAAGGAGGAGAAGGAGAAGAAAGAGGAGGAGAGAGAGGAGGAGGAAGGAGGAAGGAAGAAGGAAGGAAGAAGGAGAGGTAGAAGTTGGGAAGGGAATTTTTCTTTGAAGTGGACGTGAGAGTATGGCATGGGTGGGGACCAGTGGGAACTGCCTGAAGAACACTAAAGAGACCGCTGCCCACACCCAGGGGTAACTGTTAGCTTCCCAGCCTTTGATCTGTTTTCCCTTTGCTTCCTGGTTACCTGATGGCTTCTTTTCCATGGAATTCTGGAGACACTGGTTCAAAAGAGTCATTCGATGAAAGATCAAAATCTATTTCATCTTCAAGGGCCATGTGTTGTTCAGCCTTTTGCTGCTGTGACCAAAATGAGGACTTCAGGAAAAACAGAGGCGAATATTGACGTCCGTATTCATCTACATGACCAGGAGACAAGTATATTGAGTTAATCACCACATTCAGAGAGAGAGAGAATCATAATAACATCACATGTCAATGTAACTCCTTTGTCCCTTTGTTGCTAAACCTCAATGCATGGTCAACACAAAATAATGCATGCATTTTAACAAATGTAACTTTGTAAGGAAAAATATCACTAACATATTGCTCTTATGATAATTTTTCCTACAGGAAGCAATGAAACAGTGAACTAAAAAATTCAAAGGTGATTTAAATAAAGGTTCAGAATTTTCTTGATTTCCATAAAATCAGATACTGAAACATAAATGCCAGATGGGCCGACATGCTCAATTCCACCTGGGAGAGCCGGTGACCTCCACTGACACAGGAGGAAGACATTGAGAAGTGACTATTGGCTCTACAAAACAAATAACCCAAGAGGAGATAGAATAGAAAATACGAAAATAAATGAAACATATGTAAGAAAGGGTGGAGTGAAAGGATTTATGGAAACTTAAAAGAGTAGGATTGTTTAGAAAGCTACTTTGTAC
This sequence comes from Arctocebus calabarensis, assembly GCA_963573935.1. NCBI lineage: Eukaryota > Metazoa > Chordata > Mammalia > Primates > Lorisidae > Arctocebus > Arctocebus calabarensis. Next base: position 2,213 of record CAUYON010128324.1, on the reverse strand, counting down.
TTCTGCTTATCTCATCCCCAAACAATAACTTTCCTGTGAAGCGAATTTATGATCCTCTTTAAGAACATAGTATTTCAAACAACTTCCTGGAAACTAATCCATGCTGTATTTGTGGTGTAACATCACTTGTTTTCCTGTATGTTAGGAAACATTATGAAATGGAAGAATCATGTTTTATTGATAGTCTGCAACTGATCTCCCCTGTAAGATAGATGGGTTTTCAAACTTTTGTGTACTTTTCACTTGTCCAGTCCTTCGCTCATGCAATAAACATTCACTGAGCACTCTCTGCATACCTCGTATATGGCACGCTCTTAGCTTAGTCCCAAGCTCTTCCTTTCAAACCAAAAATCTGGCATAGAGAAGCATTTAGCCATGTCTGAGTGCATATTGCCACCAAATTTTATCACTGTATCATAACGGCATTTTCTCCAGTTAACTTTTCTTCCTGTCATTTATATTTATTATCTTTAAATTATCTTTCTTAAATGATTATCTAAAACATAAACACACGCACACACAAATGCACACAGACACCCACACGCAAACATAGTCTGTTCTCCCCCTGAAGGTGTTTCCTTCCACAAGTGCTTATTCATCACTTTATTAATAAATGGCCCTTGACATTCTGTCTTGAATAGGAAATGCAGAGGGGAAGGATTCAGGCCCTACTTTTGATCATAAAAGGAGGGAGAGGAGAATGAGGTGTTCATTTCCCCCTATTGTGAAATTCTTAGGAGGTTTCTAAAAATATAGATGCGCTGTTCCCCTACACTGATTAATTGAATCAGAATCTCGGAGGGTTGACCTGAGCTTTCCCATTCCTTTTACATTTTCCACCTGACTCTGACGTTCCGCCAGGGCTCAGAACCACTGAGCTACATAGTCAGACCAAAGCAGCTCCCAGTCCCATTTATAGACCAGCTTTCTAAGCATCAATTTTAAGAGAAACAAGCCGCTCACTTAGAGGAGAGTTCAAACAACAGAGAGTGATTCAAGAAACAAAATTCAGGCTTCAGCACTAGCAAGCCCAATTGCAGGAGTGAAATGAAGTCCTGAGTTGGCCAGGAGGGCTTCTAGGTCCATCTTCCTGTTCATACACAAAGCAGCTCTTAAAGTATAAATGGTGTGTGTGTTAAGAGATTCATTCCAGGAAATAAGGTCATTTAAATGATGTTTGACTTTAATCCTATCACTACTCACTTGGCAAAATTTTTTCAAAGTAAATCGCCAACACCAGATAGAGGAAAGTGTCAAATGCCAACATCAAATTTATCAGTATGAGGAGATTGGAGCCATCCGATGGGTGAGGAAGTGCATTAGAATTCAAATCATAGTCCGAACGTAAAAGCTGAAAATTACAAAGTAATTAGTTTAGGGAAATTAGATTTACAATAAATTGTAAACAATTAGCCTTAGTATAGGAATAACACGGCTACTTACTGCCTCAAACTGGGGACAGAATGTCAAGTAAGGAATAAGAAGTAAGGAGTTAGCTTACTTCATGGTTCTCAAATCTTTTGCAAGGCACAAACTTATGACCAATTTTACTGAATTTTATTAATAGCAACTGTTAACGATAAAAAGCACTTCAAATGAAATTGGAACATTAGCAGGAGGCAGGGAAGTATGGGAAAAAATGACATCAAACTCCGGCTCAGATAAACTTTTACCAAATGGGGCAAAGTCAAAAGACGTGGTGAATTTTTTTAAACGGCTACTGTTTTTAACTTTCGATTTTAATTCATTTTCCTGTAACATTCAAAAACTAAGTAAACTTATGAATTGGAATAGGTATTTAGAATTAGATTTACAACATCTCATCTATAATTGATGGCATAAGGGAATGTTAAATACTGTTACTGTTAATGTTAAATATTTTAAGGAATTGCATATTAATTCTCCATTTTTTTTCACTGTAAAAATGGTTTATTTTGGCGGGACTAAATATTGCAAAATTTTTAAAAGTTCATCTTTACAGCCTCACAAGAGTTTTAAGCTTTACGACACTGAGGTTAAAAAAGACTGTAGCCTATTGAATCCCAGAAGTGAAAGATGTTTCGGAAATGCCGTGAATAAACAATGAGATTGCTTCTCACCTGGGTTATTCCAAGCATGAAGGCAAAAGGGCTAAGTAAACTGAAAAACCACTCCAAGGATGCAGGAAGGTATCTGTACAAAGCTGTGAATCCCAGACTTCCCCAAAAGACAGT
>CAUYON010128323.1:0-14043 GCA_963573935.1 Arctocebus calabarensis | reverse complement strand
TTAGATGGTTTTAAATGATTTGACTGTGGAATTCAGCATAACTGGAACAAACATCCAAGGTCTTCTTAAGAGGAATAATCTTATTGCTAAGCAATGGCTTTGGCTTCCGGTAGGAATGCTTCCCAGTATTTTATCAGCTGTTGTTGTGTTTGTACTAATGATTCTAAAGCCAAAGTTTGAAGAAGTGCCTAGGAAAAACACAAACCAAGACACAGTTGTGGCTCTTTTTACAAAGCAGGATTTTAGGACTCAGTTTTGAAAGGGGGTAGTGCCTAAAATTGAAAAATGTTGGAAGGAGGTGGGCAGTGACGCCCTGGAAATCTATATTTTACATAAAATTAGATAAATGTTAGAAGAGAAAAAGGAAGTAAAGGGAGCATCTATTATGTAGATGTGTAGTATCAATGGGAAAGTGGAAGAATGCTTGATCTTGTCTTGCTTCTGGGGATCTGGCTGAAGCATAACATTAGTAAGAGCAATTCACTTGGAAGAGAAGTATTGCATGACTCAGCCACCATGCTTGACCTTACCCCCCTTTTTTCTTATTAATTGGTTCAGGTTAATTGAGGGTAGAAAGAATTAGGTTATACTATTTTCTTTTATTAGGTAAGGTCCCTCATATAGTTGTGTCATGCCCTCTAGAGGTGTACCATACACCAATACCCTCATTCCTCTTCCTCCTTCCCTCTACCAGTTCCATTGTCTCCCCTCCCCCTACCTTGAATTGCTTTGAGTTTTTTTCTTATGTGGATATGTATTAGATCGTCTACAGACTTGATATTAGAATAGAGTGCATTGGATTCTTGTTTCTCCATTTACATGATGAGTTAGGGGAAAAGGTCCTGAGGTTGTTATTTTCCTTTACACATATATGAGTGAGAATATGTGTTATTTATCATTCTGTATCTGATTTATCTGACTTCACATAGCATCCAGGATCATCTCTGCCACCACAAATGACAAGATATTCTTTATTAGGGCTGAATAGTATTCCATTGTGTATATATACCACTTTTTTTTTTTTTTATCCATTCACCTATTTATTGCCACTCAGGTTAATTCCACATTTTGGCTATTATAGTGCTATGACAAACATAGAAGTGCAGATATCTATTCAACATACTGACTTCTTTTCCCTTGCACATATACCCACAAAAGGGATTTCTGGATATGATAGCTTTACTTTCTTTTGAGGAAATTCCTACTGTTTTTCATGGTGTCTGTGTTAGTTTATATAGTCATGAACAATATATGAGTTCTCTTTACTCTGCATCCTCATCAGCATTTGTTATTTTTTATCTTTTTAAATAATAGCTACTTTAACTGGGATGAAATGATATCTTACTATGATTTTGATTTGCATTTTCCTGATGATAGCTGATGTTGAACATTTTTTCATACATTTGTTGGTCATTTGTTTGTATTTTTTTGGAGAAGTAACTATTCAAATCCTGTACCCATATTTTAATCAGCTTATTTGCTTTTCTTGATACAGGGTCTCTCTCTTTCTGTCACCCAGGCTAGAGTGCACTGGTATCATCATAGCTTACTACAACCTCAGATACCTAGGCCTAAGTAATCTTCCTGTCTCATCTTCCAAAGTAGCTGGAACTACAGGCAGGAACTACCACACTTGGTTAATTTTTCTGGAAATGGAGTCTTGCACTTGTTCACACTGGTCTCAAATTTCTGTCCTCAAACAATCCTCCCATCTTGAGCTCCCAAAGTGCTAGGATTATGAGCCACTGCACCCAGTTAAATTATTTTGTCTTACTATTTAATTATTTGAATTCCTTGTATAATATGGATCTAAATCCCTTATTCAGCCAGTTATTCTTCCATCAAGAAAGATATTTTTTCACACTGTTGATTTCATTTCTTTACTATACAGAAGTATTTTAGTCTGACATAATCTCATTTGTCTAATTTTGCTTTTGTTACCTAAGCTTTTGAAGTCTTAATCATAGTATCTTCTCCCAGACTAATGTTCTGAAGCATACCACATTTTTTTTCTAGGAGTTTTATAATTTAGAGTCTTGCATTTATGTCTTCAATTCATTTTGAGTTGATTTTTGTATATGGTGAGAACTAGGAATTCATTAATAATTCAACTCTTCTGTACATAGACATCCAGTTTTCTCAGCACCATTTATTTAAGAGACAGTCTTTGCCTGCTGTATGCTCTTCTTGATACTTTTGTTGAAAATCTGTTGGCTATAAAAATGTGGATATATTTCTGTGTTCTCTTCTGCTGGAAACCTCCCTGGCAAAGGTAATTAGAGACCCTGAGAGTAGACTGGCACAGAATGGAAAAGAGAGACAGAGAATAGTGGGATCAGGAGGGCTTTTCCTCAATAGGAATAAGAAATCTTAACTTTATTTCACAGCTTTATAACAGTAGCTTGAAGGCAAGATCTTATCATAATTGCATAACTTGATTAAAAACAGCCTAGGGGCAAAACAACATTCTCAGCAGTTTGTTGCTGACCAAAGGGTCATGGTTGCATTCTAATCTGGTTCAGAAACAAGCCATAGCAGGAAAACCACTGAGACCAGATTTGCACTCAGTACTTGACACAAGTACATTTCCACAAAGTGGGAGGCCTTGCCTCCCAGGAGGTCAGCTCCAAACAGCTGCCCCATTTCTTCTTTCTAAGCACATGTGGTGAAGATTGGCCTTTAATCCTTGGACTGCTATGAAGGCGTCTCTGGAGGGCTTCAGGAAATACATACAACAAGATCAAAACCATTACCCCGAATCCAATAAGGGCATATAACACATAAGTGAAAAATGTTGATGGTATAAAGTTAGTAAAAGAACAAAGAACTGCTTTATAGTGGTGGCCACTTCTTGTGGTGACAACGTCTGCAAATGGGCATTTTGAATAGACTGGATTTGTGAATGTAACACAACAATATCTACTGAAAAGTTATTAGAAGTCCAAATGCCAGGGGAGAGGGGCACAATGGCTGACTACAGGCAGTTTCTGAAAGAGGCTCCTGTCCAAAGGAAAGGATGACGTCCAGAAAATGCCCAATTAAACTGCAGACTGGGAGCCCAGCTGAGAGAGAGAACTGATAACAGCAAGTCACCTCTGCTGAGGCAAGCTGAAATTCCAAAAAAGCAAGCTTCAGGTACAAAATTTATCTGAATGGAAAAGTGTCTGTCCCCAACCCAAAGAAAGCTGTGGGTTTGTTTTTTGTTTGTTTGTTTGCTTTCTTTTTTTCTTCTCTTTGTTTGCTCCTGGGAAGTTTCTACACATGAGCGGTAAACTGTGGACCTCTTCTCTCACCCCATGGGTGAGTGCTGTGGCAAGAGGGGACTACTTCCTCAGAGGGACCATGTTGTGACTCTGAACACTCTCTTGTTAGGCAGAAAAATTGAACTAACATTTTCTCTGCAATTCTGAACTTTCAGTACACCTTTCCCCACTTACCTGATGAACCAGAAGCTTAACCCCTACTGAGACTGTGGGGGGAGGTTCTTGAGCAGCGCCCCCACTCCATGGCTTCTGGACCAAGCGCCCTGCCAGGAAAGAAACTCCAAGGGCCATGCAGAGCCTACCCCCACCCCTCACCCACCCTGGCCAGAGACTTCAGGAGCCACACGACACTACAACCTCCCTCCAGTATCCTGCCTGCCTCCGCACCGGCCCTGCTGGTCTGGTAAGTGACTCCAAAAGCCACGTGACCCATACCCTCCCGTAGGCACCCTCCCTGCCTCTTCACAGAGCCCTTTGCCCAGCCATATTCTGCTGGAGCCACGAGCTCTCTTTACCAAAGTCACCGGGTGCCAGAACTGTGTGCATCATTCCCTGCCCTGCTGCTGGATCCGTGTGAGCCATACTCCAGAGCTGCTCCTACATCCAGAACTCCCTGGCTGGGACAGTCCCAGAAGAGCTACACAGGGTAACTTCCTACAAAGATCCAACTACAATAGAGTGATCCTGCCAGGGTCTAATCTTGGAAAGACACCTCCTCAACTCTGAGGATGGTCAGAGGCAACAAAGAAAAAGAATCATGAGGCGGAATCAATGGAAAAACTCTGGCAACATGAAGAATCAGCATAGAGCAACTCTCCCAAGGAATGGTAAGACACACATAGCACAAGACCCCATTCATAAACAAATGGCTGAGCTGTCAGAAATTGAATTCAGAATCTGGAAAGCAAATAAGATTAACTGAATGGAAGTAAAGATGGAATTAGAATTTCAGGCAGTAATTCAAAAGATGTCTCAAGAATTCAACAAATTCAAAGAAAAAATGACCAAAGATTTTGACACATTGAGACAAGAAAGTGTAGCCCTCAAAGATCTGAGAAATACCATAGAATCCCTCAGTAACAGAATGGAGCAAGCAGAAGAAAGGATTTTGACATTGAAGACAAAGCTTTTGAACACTCACAAACTTTCAAAGAGGAAGAAAAATGGAGGGTAAAAATGGATCATTCTCCCAGAGAGTTCTGGGATAATTATAAGAAAACCAATAGTGGTCTCACAGGGATCCCTGAAACCAACAAAGTGGCTTCACAAAGCACAGAGGCTCTTCTTCATGAGATTATGAAAGGTAACTTTCCAGACAGGCCAAGAGATTCTGAAATTCAGATAGCAGACAGTTTCACTACCCCAGCACTAATCAATTCGAATAAGACATCGCCCAGGCACCTCATATTAACTTCACTAACATTAATATGAAGGAGAAAATTCTAAAAAGCAATCAGATGTAAGAAAACTATAACCTACAAGGGGAAGAATATTAGAATATCTGAAGATCTCTCTGCTCAAACCTTCCAAGCTAGAAGAGTATGATCATTGACTTTTAATCTCCTAAAACAAAATAACTTTCAACCCAGGATCCAGTATCCAGCTAAACTCAATTTCATTTATGATGGAGAAATTAAATACTTTAATGGCATCCACATGTTGAAGAAATTTGCCATAATTAAACCAGCTCTCCAGGATATTCTCAGACCTATTCTCCATAATGACTATTGTAATCCTCCACCACAAAAATAAACTGACTCAGAAACTTTTGATCAAATTCCAACTTCCACAGTGGCAAAAGGATTAAAAATATGGACTTTCAAAAGGCTTATCAATATTCTCAGTTAATGTGAATGGTTTAAATTATCCTCTAAAGAGGCACAGGTTGGCTGACTAGATATAAAAACTCAGGCAAGATATCTGTTGCATAGAAGAATCTCATCTTACCTTAAAAGATAAATATAGTCTAGAGGTGAAGGGATGGTCATTTATATTCCAATCAAATGGAAAGCAGAAAAAAAGCAGGCATTGAAATCTTATTTGCAGATACAATAGGCTTTAAATGAACCAAAGTAAGGAAGGATAGGGATGGACATTTCATATTTGTTAAGGGTAATACTCAATATGATGAGATTTCAATTACTAATATTTCTGCACCTAACCAGAATGCACCTCAATTTATAAGAGAAACTCTAACAGACATGAGCAACTTGATTTCCTCCAGCTCCATAATCGTTGGAGATTTTAACACTCATTTAGCAATGTTGGATAGATCCTCCTAAAAAAAAAAAAAAAGCTAAGCAAAGAAATTTTAGACTTAAACTTAACCACTCCACATTTGGATTTAACAGACATCTACAGAAAATTTTATCCCAATAAAACGGAATACACATTCTTCTCATCAGCCCACAGAACATACTCCAAAATTGATCAAATCTTATGTCACAACACTAGCCTCAGTAAATTTAAAAGAATAAAAATTATTTCTTGCTTCTTCTTGGACCATCAGGGAATAAAAGTTGAACTCAATAACAACAGGAATCCGTATACTCATACAAAAACATGGAAGTTAAATAACCTTATGCTGAAGGATAGATGGGACATAGATGAAATTAAGCAAGAAATTACCAAATTTTGGAAAAAAAGGACAATGAAGACATGAATTATCAGAATATCTGGGATACTGCAAAGGCAGTCCTAAGAGGGAAATTTATAGCACTGCAAGACTTCCTCAAGACAACAGAAAGAGAGGAAGTTAAGAACTTAATGGGACATCTCAAGCAACTGGAAAAGGAACAACATTTCAATCTCAAACCCAGCAGAAGAAAAGAAATAACCAACAGTAGAGCAGAAGTAAATGAAATGGAAAACAAAAGAATTATACAACATATCAATAAATCAAAAAGTTGATTATTTGAAAAGGTCAATAAAATAGATAAACCTTTGGCTAACCTAATCAGGAAAAAAAGAGTAAAATCCCTAATTTCATCAATCAGAAATGGTAAATACCAAATAACAACAGACTGCTCAGAAATTCAGAAAATCCTTAACAAATATTATAAGAAATTTTACTCTTAGAAATATGAAAATCTAAAGGAAATTGTCCAATACTTGGAAGCACCTCACCTTCCAAGACTTAGCCAGAACAAAGTGGAAATGTTGAACAGGCCTATATCAAGTTCTGAAATAGCATCAACTATACAAAATCTCCCTAAAAAGAAAAGCCTGAGACCAGATGGCTTCATGTCAGAATTCTAACAAACCTTTAAAGAAGACTAGAACATATATGCCAACCTTTTCCAAAATATAGAAAAAAAAGGAATACTATCCAGCAAATTGTATGAAGCAAACATCACCTTGATCCCTAAACCAGGGAAAGACCCAACAAGAAAATAAAATTATAGGCCAATATCACTAATGAATATCAATGCAAAAATATTCAGTAAGATACTAGCAAACAGAATCCAACAACACATCAAACAAATTTTACACCATGACCAAGTGGGCTTTATTCCAGGGTTTCAAGGCTGGTTCTATATGTGCAAATCTATAAATGTAATTCCGCACATAAACAAATTAAAAAATAAAGACCATATGATTCTCTCAATTGATACAGAAAAAGCTTTTGATAATATCCAGCATCCCTTCCTGATCAGATCACTTAAGGAAATTGGTATAGGAGGGACATTTCTTAAACTAATAGAGGCCATCTACAGCAAATCCACAGTCAATATCATATTGAATAGAGTTAAATTGAAATCATTTACACTTAGATCAGGAACCAGGCACAGTTACCCTTTGTCCCCATTGCTCTTTAACATTGTAATAGAAGTTTTAGCCATTGCAATTAGAGAAAAATAGGCAATCAAGGATATCCACATAGGGTCAGAAGAGAAGGAAGAATAGGGATGGACACTTCATATTTTTTAAGGGTCAAACTTTCACTCTTCACAGATGAGTGTTTTTCAAGCCGAAAAAATAGTCAAGGACTCTATTCCTTTCACAGTAGTCCAACGCAGATGAAATATTTGGGAGTTTAGCTAAAAAAGGATGTGAAAGATCAGTATAAAGAGAACTATGAAACTCTAAGAAATGAAGTAGCCGAAGATGTTAAGAAATGGAAAAACATACCATGCTCATGGCTGGGAAGAATCAACATTGATAAAATGTCCATACTATTCAAAGCAATGTACAATTTAAATGTAATTCCTATTAAAGCACCATTGTAATATTGTAAAGATCTCGAATAAATAATACTTCATTTTATATGGAATCAGAAAAACCTCGAATAAACAAGACATCACTTAGAAATAAAAACAAAGCAGAAGGAATCATGCTACCAGACCTGAGACTGTACTATAAATTGATAATGATAAAAACAGCATGGTACTGGCACAAAAAACAGAGAGGTAAATGTATGAAACAGAATAGAAAACCAAGAGATGAACCCAGCTACTTACCAAAATCACCAAAAATCACATTATAAAAAAGACATCTGTACCAGAATGTTTACTGTGGTCCAATTCATAATTGCTAAGACATGGGAGAAGCCCAAGTGCCCATCAACCCACAAATAGATTAATAAATTGTGGTACATGTATACCATGGAATATTACACAGCCTTAAAGAAAGATGGAAACTTTACCTCTTTCATGTTTACATGGATGGAGCTGGAACATATTCTTCTTAGCAAAGTATCTCAAGAATGGACGAAAAAGTATCCAATGTACTCAGCCCTACTATGAAGGCTATAACCCAATTAGAGCACAATAATATGGGAAAGGGGCAAGAGACTGGAGGGGAGAAGGGAGGTTGGGTTAGTGGAATGGTAATTAGTGGGTCCTCACCTATGGTGCACCTTAGAAGGGTGCAGGTGAAACTTACTAAATGCAAAATACAAATGTCTTCATACAATAACTAAGAAAATGCCATGAAGGCTATGTTAAATCCTTTGATGAAAATATTTCAGATTGTATATGAAACCAGCACATTGTACCCCTTGATTGCACTAATGTATGCAGCTATGATTTAAATTTAAAAATCATAAATAAATCACAAATAAATCATAAATAAATAAATAAATCATAAATAAATGTGTATTTCATAAAAAAGAAAAGAAGTCCAAATTCCCTGCAAGTGGTGCTGGACATGATCCCAAGTCCACTCAGTGGCATTATATGTATAGGCAGTAACACAGATCCACTCAAATTCTATGTAACAGTGTAGAGTAAGATGGGCCTTAAGGGCCACTTGTTGTGCTAGAAGCAAGACCCACTCCTCAAGAGCATTAAGTTTTTCATCAATTTTATGATCAATTTTTTCCTGAATGCCCAAAGTAGTTCAGTCATTTTTAGAAAGAGCATTTACATAATAAGCAATCTGTATAGACTGAGTAAGAGCTACAGCGGCAGTAGCAGCTGCAGCTGTAGTAGTTACAAGGGTAATAATTCTAGCAATTAATATGCCAAAAACATCACTTATGGTGTTTAAGCTTCTCAACTAATAGCTGCAAAACATGATACCCAGGCTCAGCATAGCAAGTGCCATTCACATGTACTTGAATCATAACAAAAGCGGGCTGCTGCAGCAAAAAATATCCTGGTACTGCTAGGTGCTAGAAAGACAGTTAGGTTACAATTAGTACAAGTGAAAACAGACTCATACTCCATAACCAGAGAGCCTTCCTCTGGAAACATATGAGGCTTCATTTCAATGTTTAAAGGACCTGTTAAAAAAACATAGGGCTGTTTTGCACATGCCTTGAGATACAAAGTTTTCTTATTAGACTTTTCCTCCACAGTAGGATGTGTGAAAGGTATTGGGCCAGTGGCAGTAGCAGCTCACCAAAGGCCTGTTTGCAACTGACTTAAACAAAATTGTCACAGTCCTGGCTCGGCACCTGTGGCTCAGCGGGCTAAGGCACCAGCCACGTACACCTGAGCTGGTGGGTTCATATCCAGCCCAGGCCACCAAACAACAATGACAGCTGCAACCAAAAAATGGCCGGGTGTTGTGGCGGGCGCCTGTACTTCCAGCTACTTGGGAGGCGGAGGCAAGAGACTCGCTTGAGCCCAGGAATTGGAGGTTGCTGTGAGCTGTGATGTCACAGCACTCTATCCAGGGTGACAGCTTGAGGCTCTGTCTCAAAAAAAAAAATTGTCACAGTCCAGTCTCCAGTGGCCCCTCAAAATTAGAGGTGTTGCCTCACCACTTAGAGCAACAAGAAGGGGACCTGGCTTTATTCACAACAGCCAGAAAGGGATGGGATCAGTTGTACACAGAAAAGGAGGTGCCACAAATCTTGTGGATAGCTCCAGGGGTAGAAGAACAACATCTCCACAGGGGAAGTCATCAAAAGAATGTTCATGCCCTAATAAGGTAAAAATGTAAAGAGACTGGGGGAGATACCCCCGCTGTGATGGCTTGCAGTTGTGGAAACACATAAAAAGTCATATTTCACTCAGAAAGAGGAAGTATTGGATTGGAGCTGGAGGGAGTGCACCTGCTGCAATGTCCCAAAATCTTGTGCAGTTCCATGGCTAGTTGTAAACAGCCTGTGTGATTCACCTGATGAGCCATACAGAGAGGAACATGCAGATAAGACCCAGCATAATTATAGAGGGTCCATTGAGTAACAATGGGCTCCCCATCAGGGGGGTTCAAACAAAGGGGTGTTATTGACAAAGACTGGCACATTAGGATCACCCAAGCAACAGGCCAAAGTAGAGGATGATCAGGGAAATAAGCTCAATAGGGTTCCCCTCCCACTAGGCAAACCTGTAACGTTAGCAGTGCTGACATAGCCACAAAAGGTGATCAGGTGTGGGCATTTTTCCCTGCCTCCAGGGTAGGTCCCCTGCCTGAGAGTCAGCTGCTTCATTTGTCCCCAGGTTGGTAGTTGGGCTGACTGGGTTCTCTGAGATTGCCTGGAGGGTCCTTTTGCTTCATGGTCTCGGGAAGGGGGAGTGGGATCCTAGAGTTTCATTTTATTGAGAGAGGGAATCAGATGACTGGAGTCACTGCAAGGGAATCCCCACTGCCTTGACAAGCCTCTCCAGAAGCCAGCATGGTCCATCCCTGATCTCTGGAAAGACATAAATATACCCTCATCCCCAAATGAGCAGTGGGTTGGGACTAAAACACTGTCCTGTGAGGAGATCCTTCCACTTAACCAAGGGGAAGAAGCCAGAATGGGTATGCAAAAGCGGTCCACAGATGACCAGCCTTCCTGATCCAATGAAATAAAATTAAGGACAAAAAGGGCATGAGAGAGATAATTCTCAGGTGTCAGGGGATATAACTACCCCTTCTTAATTTTTTCCAATTGGAGCTTGAAGTGTGCATGAGCCCATTCCACAATGCCTTTGTCCTGAGGATTAACCCCATAATGGGATACTGGAATGTGAAGTAAGCAATAAGAACATTGCTTCACAATCTGTTGAGCTGTTTCTCACAAAATACCAAACTGCAGATGCAGGGTTTGTGCATTTTCATGGTGAATGGCATGAGAACCCTGGGCCTTATCAGTCATAGAAAACATAATCAAGTTCACATGACAGAGAGAATCAGCAATAGCATTGCCTTCAGCTAAAAACCCAGGCAAAGCGGTATGACCATGAATGTGACCAACATAATAGGGGGCAGACTGAGCCATAAAGTCCACTGAACCTATAACAAGAGTGGTTGGAGAGTTGAGTCCACTGAGGGGCCAATTGTGGCTTCCTCTAATACCTGCAAAGAGCAAAAACCCAAGTGCTATCAGCGTATAGGTTAAGGGGTCAGGAAGACTTTTGAAAAACAAAATGAGTGGCAGCTAGTTCAAGTCTTTGGGCAGAAAAGAATGACATACAACGTGTAAAAGTTTGACCATTTAAACTAAAGCAGCATAGCCAGAAGAGGAACCATCAGTAAATGCAAGGTTTGCATGAGGAAGTGTGATAGCAAAATGAAGGCAAGGAAAATTAAAGGGTGCTAGCACAAAAATGAAAGTAGCTTGGATCCAGAGTAGTGATTAGTAATCTGGCCTGTAAAGCTGGCAAAGGCAAGCTGCCAAGCAGTATAAAATTGCTATAATTGACTCACTTGGCCTGCGGTATAGGGAACTACAATAAAATGATGATCAATCCTGCACAGTTGATGTGCATGGTTGTGGGCAGCTGTGATGAGTTGAGCAACTAAATCTAGATAAGGGGACAGCATGTGGTGCTGAGAAGATGGCAAATGCAGCTATTTGATAGGTGTTCCTGCCAAAAAACACTGGTAGGAAACAAGGAAGTATCCAAAACTATAAACATTAAGGGGGAAGCATAATCTATTCGAGCAACCTGAGCCCGTTTAAAGTCTGCTCCACTAGCATTAAAGCAGCACTTGCTGAGGGAGTAAAAGAGTTGGGAGAAGTCGGAGAAGGGTCTCCCTGTAAAATGTGGAATAGATGAAGTAATTCATGAATTGAGACGTGAAACGATGGGCCTAGCCAATTAATGTCAACTAAGAGTTTTTGAAAATTATTCAAAGCCTGCAGACGGGAGGTATCCAACACAAGGCTTTGAGGGTGCACAGTACTTTGGAAAACTTGCATGTCTAAGTAATCCAGGGGATAAGTCTGTTGAATTTTTTCAGGGGATACAACCAAATTATGCTGAGTGAAATGATGAGTTAAATGACCTGACATTCTATCTAAAACATCTTGGAAAGGGTAAGACAAAAGAATGTCATCCATGTAGTGAATACAGTAGCTCTGTGGATACTGCTGCTGGAAGGGGGAAAGAATTTGAGCTACAAAATTTTGTCAGAGAGTGGGACTGTTAGCAATTCCCTGAGGCAGAAAACACCACTGAAAATGGCACATAGGCTGTTGAAAATTAACAAATAGGAGGCTAAAAGCAAAACACTGGCAATCCTGGGGCACAAGAGGAATAGTGAATAAACAACCCTTAAGATCAATAACATAAGCAGGCTAGGAATTAGAGATGGCAACAGAGGATAGTAGTCCAGGCTGCAAAGATCCCATAATCTCCATAGTAGCATTAACTGCATGGAGATTCTGTAGCAACCACCATTTTCCTGATTTTCTCTTAATAACAAAAATGGGTGTATTCCAAGGGCTATTAGAGGGCTCAACATGACCAAGGTCCAGTTGTTCTTGTACTAATGTCTCAGCTGCCTAAAGCTTTTCTTGAGTCAAAGGCCACCTATCTACCCAGACTGGGTCAGATGTTTTCCCATGTAATAGTATTCACAGTCAGGTGAGCAGCTGCAATCAGTGGCCTGAAGGAAAAGGCTCAAAGCCGAGGCCCTGGTGTGAGGGCCATGGTTGTGGTTGCAAAGGCTGGGTTATTCCCTGAGCATGTTTACCCAGCCCTAATAGGGGATTAAAACCTTGTTAAACATTAGATTAGATATAGTTTCATTTGGGCTAACAAGCAGCACTCCCAATTATTTGAGAACATCTCTCCTCCATAAATTGCACAGGTGTTGCAGCACAAAAGGTTGGAAAGTAACAGAATTACCTTTGGGGTTGGTCCAAGTAAGGAGGGGATTTTGACTTATACCTATTCCCTGCAACTGAGTCATGGATGGGGTCAGAGACCAGGCTGAAGGACAATGTTGCTTTGACATGACTGAAGTATCTGCCCCAGTATCAAGGATACCCGGGAAAGAACAGCCTTGAATAGTAAGCGTGAGTTGGGGCCATTCCTGAGAAATAGCTCTGATCCAATAGGCATTGGATGACCCAAATCCCTCAGATCATCTGCTCCATCTCTTCTGAACCTGCTCACATTCTTGAAAGGGCACAAGGATATGCTGAGCAATGTGTTCTCCTAGAATGACAGACACAATACTGCAAGGGGCTGCTGCTATAACTTTGATTTCTCCCTCATAGTCAGAGTCAATAACTCCAGGAAGAACTTGGAGCCCCAGTATGGCAGAACTGCTTCGCCCAAGGAGAAGTCCCACAGTGCCCTCAGGGAGGGGACCAAAAATGCCTGTGGGAATTCTCTGAGGTCTGAGCTCTGGAGTTAATATGTAGTGGGCAGTGGAATAGAGGTCCAGTCCTGTGGAACAGAGACTTTCTCTAGAGAGGGAGTCAATGTCTTTCCGGGGAGTGGGGACTGTTGAGACAGGACTGTTTCCCTCTGTGGGCAATGGCCCCAATTGTTTGTTGGGCCTGGGGAAAAGTCTGGACCCAGTTTCCCGAAGTTAGCTTAAGAGGCTTGCCCTGAGAATCAGCTTTTGATCTGTATGCATTAGTCCAGTGAAAGCCACGATGGCATTTAGTACACAAAGAAGTGGTTCACATGCACAAGTGCTGAAGTTCCCCAAGCACGTTGGACACTGCTTACTAAAATGACCAGGCTTTCCACAATTTTTTTCTTTTCTTTTTTTTTTTATTATATCATAGCTTCGTACATTAGTGCAATCAAGTGGTACAATGTGCTGGTTTCGTGTACAATCTGAAATGTTTTCATCAAACTGTTTAAAATACCCTTCATTTTCTTAGTTATTATATGAAGACATTTGTATTCTGCATTTAGTAAGTTTCACCTGTACCCTTCTAAGATGCACCATAGTTGTGGCCCCACCAATTACCCTCCATCCACCCCAACCCCCCCTTTCCATATTCTTGTGCTATAGTTGAGTTATAGCCTTCATATGAAACCTTTAAATTAGCTTCATAGTAGGGCTGAGTACATTGGATACTTTTTCTTCCATTCTTGAGATACTTTGCTAAGAAGAATATGTTCCAGCTCCATCCATGTAAACATGAAAGAGGTAAAGT
>CAUYON010128322.1:0-58290 GCA_963573935.1 Arctocebus calabarensis | reverse complement strand
CACAGGGCACGATTCATATACATTCAGAAATATTTTGATCATACTGTTACAGATATCCTTCATGGCATTTCCTTGATCACTATATAAAGACATTAATACTCTACCTTTAATAAGTTTCGCCAGTACCCTGCTCAGATGCACCATAGGTGTGTTCCCACTAATTGCCCTCCCTCTACCCATCCTCCCCCCACCCCTCCCCTCCCTTTCCCCTATCCCTGTATTCCTGTGCTATTATTGGGTTTTAGCCTTCATATGAAAGCTATCATGTATTTTTTTATCAAAT
Organism: Arctocebus calabarensis; assembly: GCA_963573935.1. Lineage (NCBI taxonomy): Eukaryota > Metazoa > Chordata > Mammalia > Primates > Lorisidae > Arctocebus > Arctocebus calabarensis. The sequence goes on along the minus strand of CAUYON010128322.1, from coordinate 58,007 downwards.
GGATTCAAGTAGGGGAGAAGGTAGGCAAAGGGAACTAATGTTCACTGGGTACCACTAAATGTCGGCCTGACATGTGTTTGGATCCTCTCATTGTTTCTCACAGAAGCCACTACAATTGGCGTTTGAGTCATCACCTTTGTTCCTCACATCGGCCCTGCACTCCTTCAACGAGAAAGGTCACTGTCCGGACATTTTCTAATCATGTAACCTTGAATGAGTCAGTTAATGTCTTCAGTTTCCTAATTTTTTAAATAGGGAAATAACACCTGTCCTTTCAGGTCCTGGGCACAAATATGAGTGAGGTCTTTAACACAGGGATTGCCCAGAGAGGGGCTCAAAACTTGGCATTTTTATGAATGAAATTTATGAAGTTGAGTCTGGGTCCTAATTCTAAAGATGGAGTTTTTACCCACCTACGGGTTTCTCAATTTGTTTTTTTCTCAAGCAGGACTTCATTTTTCTTTTCTTAAAGATGGACTCTTAAGCCAAAGTCCCAAATAATCATTCCTTCCTGGAAGTACTTTCACAAATTTTATCCCAATTTTTAATTTTTAGTGAAATAATCGAACTATAGAAACTTTTTTCTCCATATACACAAGATTGGAGGGTAATTGTAGACATGATGAAATGATCTTACATGGTTTTATTTTTGGCTTCAACTTGGTGTATATCTTGCTTGGCTGGCATTCATCATTTATAGTCTTGTCTTTTCGTGCAAAAAGTGGCTCTCAACACAAAGTGAATGTTTCTACAGGTTTAAGTTCATTTGCACAGTCCTTGAGCAATTGCTGGTATGGCAACCAACAATGTGTTGCTCCCTGAGTGCTTCTGGAGTTAAAAAAAAAAAAATAACACCTGTCTACCTACATCACGATGTGCCAGGCACTGTGGTAAGGGTGACTTAGGTAACACCTGCTGGTGCACACCAGTATCTGTGTCTGCCCTTCTTCCAGGGCAAAGGCTATAGCACATGTTGCAGCCTCTGTCTTGGTGGGCTGCAGCCAGGTGACTGAGTCCTGGGAACAGGGATGCAAACAAAACCTTCATGATGCCCCCTTTGCGTGTACACAGTTCTTTCTCTTTTCATGAGTGGTGGAATAAAGTGGGCCCCAAGGACCTGGAGGAAGGCAGAACAAGGTGGAAGGCATCAGGATCCTTGAATAACAGTAGGCAGAGCTCTCGACTGAAAGCTAATGTACACCTTTAAAGCAAGACAGATCTGAGTGAAAAGGTAAATTCATCAGTGCCTAAACACTTCCGGTTTTACTCAACTTGTAGAGTAGCACTATGTGGTTTACTGGTTGGTCCTCTCCAGCCAGCCTCTTAGTAATGAAGACATCTGAGTCTTCTGATGTGCCATTTGAGTTGCTGGCATGGCTGTTCCCAGTTTTCCACCCATTCTTCTAAGTCTCAAGTCCACATACAGCTCTGTTTAGTTCTATTAACATTTACTGTCCCCTTGCCTGAGTTTGATAATAAGGATGCAAACAGTTCAGCTCTAGTCTCTGCCCTGGGACTGTCCAAAAGCCCTAGGAAGAATCCAAAAGTTCACCAAAAAAGGGTCATTGCTCTGTGCTAGTTCATTCAGTCCTTGAATGTCTTTTTATCTTTTGACTATGACTCTGCTAACTTTGAGGCATTGATTTGGAAGGCCCTCTAACTTTATGTATAGGTGATGCCTAGTGCAAGGGGATTCTACTTAAGATATTAAAGGCACCTATAGCTCAGAGGCTAGGGCGCCAGCCACATATACCGGAACTGGCAGGTTTGAATCCGGCCAAGGACTGCCAAACAATGACAACTACAACAACAACAAAAAAATAATAAATAAAAATAAATAGATGGGCATTGTGCAGGCACCTGTAGTCCCAGATACTTGGGAGGCTGAGGAAGGAGAATCGCTTGAGCCCAAGAGTTTGAGGTTACTGTGAGCTATGACATCACTGCACTCTACTCAGGGTGACAGCCAAAAAAACCACCAAAAAAAAAAAAATATATTAAAAGCACTCACCAATCAGACTGGATGCTAATGGCAGTGCTGTAGTACAGTGCTGGAGGCTCCCCACTAAGCCAGAATGACTGTGGTGTGGCATTGTGGGGCAGCCCAGTAGATCCTGAGAGAACCATAATAATCAGTTAAAGAGAGGGGCATTCAAGGGTGGCGCCTGTGGCTCATTGAGATGGGCGCTGGTCCCATATACCGAAAGTGGTAGGTTCAAACCTGGCCTGGGCCGAACTGCAAAACAGAAAATAGCAGGGTGTTGTGGCGCGCGCCTGTAGTCCCAGCTACTCAGGAGGCTGAGGCAAGAGAATCACCTAAGCCCAAGAGCTGGAGGTTGCTGTGAGCTGGGTGACGCCATGGCACTTTACTGAGGGCGATAAAGTGAGACTCTGTCTCAAAAAAAAAAAAAGGGGGGGGGAGGGGATATTAAAAAGGATGGGCCAGTGTTTCAATATTATAATGATGGCTGTGTACATTGTGAGGCACAGGGACAGAATATTGCTTTGCAGGTGGTAGCAATAAGACTTGTGAGCCTCAACTCCAAAGGAAAAGGATCTCTCTCTGCTAACGAGGGCACTGTGTATATCCTGAACCACACAAGAGAATAACATGAAAACTGTCTGTTCCCCTGAACGCTTTCACTTTCCTTTATGAACATTTCAAGTAAAGCAGCACTCAGTAAATGTCGTGTACCGATAGAATAACATTTATTGAATGCCCAGTGTATATATAGCATGTTCTGGGAAACTTATAAGAAAAGACAAGTGATCTAATTTAAACTTGCAGTTATTTTGATGATTGTTGAAAAAGGCAGCCTTCTGGGGATGAGCATATAAATATAACTATACCCCAGTGAAGTCTGGGGAAGAGATAGGTAACTTTGAACTTAGGGTAAGCATGTTTTAGAGCATGATTCCTTCCCTTCATCATTCAAGTTCTGGTCTTCATCAACTGTCACTGGCAAGGGTCAGCCAGAATGAGCTGCCTATAACTCAAAACAAACAAACAGCTACCTCCCATACCTGAAAAAAATCCTCAGTTCTCTCCAATTTGAAACACAAGTCTGTATTTGTGATCTGATTTTGAAGACTATAAAACTTTACATCTGCATAAAATATGACACAGCTGCTCCTGCCCCCTGCACACTCCCCAGCCCCTCATCTTGGTGAAAATCTACTTGGTAAAATGATCTCCGAGTGCCAGAAATGAAATATACATCCTGAAGGTTGTCAAATGCACAAAGCTTTCTTAAGTAAGGATGATTTACTTAAAGACAACTCCTTCAATAGGAACCTAAACTGAGACATTCTTTCATTTCTGGCATATTTCTGAGTATGTCAAAATAAAAATCTTGTAATATTTCAAAAAAGCTCACCACATTTTCTTTTTTTTTAACTAATATTTTTTAAACATTGTGATTATTTTTCAGACCAGATAAGCACTGGAAAATCAAAAGACATAGAAACACTTGTAACGAAAGCCTGTGATTTTCTTTGAAAACTACTAAATGAAAAATTTCAATCAGAAAGCAAAGCACTGGAGATAAATGAGACACAATTATGAGTTCTCTTCCTTGGTGTTAGATTAGGACTTTCAGGGAAAGGAGGTAATAAAAGTGTCGGGACAAAGGTAATTGTCTGACATCGTGTCGGATTTCTGAAGGCCCAAGAGCACCTTGAGAAGTAACAGCTGGGAGGAGCAGGCCGAAAGCTTCAGCAGCATTTGGAAAGTTGCCATTCTGTCTCCTTAGCTTTCTTAAAAAGCATTCATTTGGTATTTGTCTTTTACTTTTATTAGCTTAGAAAATTTTTAGCAGATTGCCACACAAATGACATTATGGGAGATTTTCACAATTTTGTTGATTACTTTTCAAGCCTTTCTTTAGTGTTACTTTAATTATTCTAAATAGCATTTTAAAACTGTTCAGATAAATTGTAAAAAAGATTCACTCCAAAGAAGTGATATGGAAAAGATATTCTTAAAGTCAGAATTTTCTAGCCAGAAGTGGACTTACAAATCATCTATTTCAACCCTCTCAATTTACAGCAAGGAGACCCAGAATGAGTAAAGCCAAGGGTAAAATGACTAAAGCCAAGGTCAGCTGAGAAGGTTCAGTGCATGAACTCCTGATGTTCAGTCCAATTTTCTCTACTAATGGCCAGCTCCACACTGCTTCTTGTTTTCATTTCCACTCAGAGTTTGCTTACCATAACTCCCCAGCTTTTTCTCAATTCCAGGCTGCAACCAAGTTGTCTTTGCCCCCATCACAGCTGGCGGGTGTCACAGAGACTTGTGGGTCTCTCCCAACCAGGATGTATTTTTTATGCTTTCACTCATTCTCTCCTTTCTATCACTCTGCCCTTTCTTTCAATTCTTATCTAATTCAATGTAATTTGGGAGGCCCAAACATCTCATTTATAAGTGCTCATAAATTTACAGAATGGGAAGAAATTATACTCAAATCGGGAAACTTAAGTTAGACATGTTATAGACAAATTAGACATAATAAGGAATTCAAATCTGTCACAAATGCTTTAAGTGTCTTTTAGCATTTTCATAGAAGTGTCCTTTACTGTCTTTAATTCAATAAAACCTGTTTCCTCGCAAGCATCAGTTTTTAAGAATTTTATTTATTTATTTTTTTAAGAGACAGGGTCTTGGCCAGGTACGGTGGCTCACACAATAATCCAAGTCCTCTGAGAGGCCAAAGTGGGTGGATTACTTGAGCTCAGGAGTTCAACACCAGCCTTAGCAAAAGTGAGACCTTGTCTCTACTAAAAATGAAAAACTGAGGCAAGAGGATCACTGGAGCCCAAGACTTTGAGGTTGCTATGAGCTATGATGCCGCAGCACTCTACCAAGAGTGACAAAGTGAGACTCTGTCTCAAGAAAAAAAAAAGAGTGTCTTAATCCGTTACCCAGGCTGGAGTGCCATGGTGGGATCATAACTCACTATTACTTTGAATTCCTGGGCTTTCAAGGAATCTTTCTTCCTTGGCCTCCTGAGTAACTGGGACTACAGATGCATACCAATATGCCCAGCAATTTTTCTGTAGAGACACAGATAGGGTCTCACTATGTTACCCAGGATTGTCTCAACTCCTGGCCTCAACTGATCCTCCCAGCTTGGCCTCCTAAAGTACTAGGTTTAAAGGCTCTAGTCACCGTACCCAGCATTAAAAAAAGTTTAATGTTTAACTTATTTGTCCTAAATTGCAGATACTTCAACTTTTTTCTTGAACCTTTTGTTTCTTTTTCTGCTGACTAACTCGGGACATCATGGAAGCCACTTAACCTGTTACTTTGGTGGAAAAATGAAGATATTACATAAGTTGAAGTTTCTCTATCTAAAAACCTATAGTTTTATAATTCCATTTTTATAATATATTAAATGAGGTTTTTGTAGCTAAGCCTAGCATTATTTATAACACTGGTTTCAAAACTTTGCTTTTAAGTAGAGAAACTCTTTTCCCCCTAAATGATATCTTACAAAGAACTTGAATATACATAGTGAATACAGGAGGGATTCTTTGATTGAAATGAAGGTTGGGGTCTACCAATTAAATATTCTTATTAACCTCTATAACCTTAATCTTCTTTGCTGTTAATTATAGACTAAAATAAAGAAAGAAGTTCAAAACATACTTGAAGACACATCATCATAATCCAATACCTTTTTGTCTTAGGAAAACAGAAACCTCTCTAGTTGTTTCAAGCTAAGGAATTTTATAAAGAAAACTGGTTACATGAGTGAGGGAAGTATTAGGAATCCCCTGGCAGGTTGGGTTAATCATTGTGATATAGCTGTAAAGTGCTATATTGTCCTTTCCACCTGCTGAAGGTAATTGGTTCCCACAATCTCTGTCTAGTTCAATTCTGTAGCAAGACAGGGACGCTTGGTCTCAAACATTATTTAAAAAAAAAAAAAAAAAAAAAGAATCACAACCAAGGTCATGAAGCCGTCCAAAGACCACCAAGAGCAAGAAGCCACTAACCCCCATAGGGTTAGATGCAGCGGTTCTCAACCTGAGGATCATGACCCACAGGAACTCTATTCAAGGGCCACAGCATTAGGAAGGTTGAGAACCACTGGGTTAGAGGAATGCAGAAAGAAGGTGGCTTTACTAGATTACAGAAGCAATCTGGTGGGACTGGGCCATCTGGTGGGACCTGGGGCCATGGCAGGGGCTGTCCAGTGGAGAGCTGGAACCATGGAAAACATGTGGCTACTGTGAGAAAAAGTCCCCGCACCCCAACCACTCTGTCCAAAGCACAGAAAGGTAACAATATCTCTTACTTCTCCCACACTTGTCCTTACCTCCAACATCCTGTCTGTCCCGTCAGACAAATCAGGAATTCAGTTTATAGAAGGGAAAGGAAATAGACATGACAAGACTAGCTTCCTCCTCTTCTTGAACTTGTTGTATACCTATTAGAATAACAATTCAGATGAAACCAAAGTCCAATGTTATAGAAAATCTGCCAAAATGGAGAACAGAAGATACTATTATGTGTCGATGTATGTAAAGGTTTCCAAAGGACGTTGTTCCTCGGGCCAGGACATTCAGCAGAACCAGAACAGAGCATGTGACGAACTCTTTAGTCGCACCTTAGCCAACCAAGATCTTTAAAAGAAAAAAAAAGCCCAATTGCCTTTCCCCTGCAATTTTATTTTTATTGTGGTAAAATGTAACAAAGTTTACTATTTTAACTATGTTTAGGTGTACAGTTCAGTGGCATTCACATTGTGCAACCATCATCACCCTCCAGTGAATCTTTAATCTCCTAAATTGCAGCGAGTGCACGAATACTCAATGCAGCAAAGACCGAACTCCTAAAGTTTCTTTCCAAATCCTCTTCTCTTGATAACTTCATTAGCCACATGTTTCTCAAGAATGGCGCCCTGATTGACATCATTACCTAGAGTGCCTGTCTATCCATTCCACTCCTTTCAAGCTCTGCCCACTCCGTATCTTAGCCTTGTCAAGTCACAAATGTAGACAGGAGCTGCTTCTTTCTTTTCTTCCTTCAGTTAAAAATTCGTTTCTGTAAGTGGTCATTCATTTCGCTGTCACATAAGCACCTGCCCTTGGCTCCAATATGCATCTTTATCTCTTTTCCATGAGGTGTCCCTAGCTCCCCATCAAAGTTCCTTCTCTAATCTCTGATACTTTCTACTTCAATTCAGTGTAGCACTGCAAGTACCAATCACATATGTACTGTGTATATTTCTTAGGACCATGTTCTGCTCCTTGAAAAATGGCATGGGCAAGGAGCTTAGGGTCTTGGCAGCTGAGTTTGAGTGCTCAAAAATAAAGATATGTAGGGTGGCACCTGTGGCTCAACAAGTATGGCGCCAGCCCCATATACTGGGGGTGGCAGGATCAAACCCCGCCCTGGCCAAAATGGCAAAAATAAATAAATAAATAAAAGTATGTAACCAATAAATAAATGTATGTAAAGCAGCTAAATATGCAAACTGCTTAAGAAGGTGCAGGATCAAATACAGTGAGATGAAAACTGAACACCACCAAGAGTCAAAAATAGATGGTTTGAACAAGGACTGTGGCCGTGACAACCTGGGTTCTTCCAGGGTTTGCCTTTCAGTAACTACATGACCTTGGATTCATCTCTTAACCACTCTAAACTTTGGTTTCCTCATCTGTAAAATGGTGATAATATACACATTGCCTCTCAAGCTACTATGTGAACGAGGTGAGAGGTTACCTGTATTAGCTCAGTGCCTGGCATGGAGGAGGCGCCGCCTAAGTGTCCCCTGTTATTTCTGACCTCCACTCTCATTCTCAGCACAGAAACAGACTGATGGTAGCTAACGTTACTGGAGTCCTCATGCCTGTGGCTCAGCGAGTAGGGCTCCGACCCCATATACCGAGGGCTGCGGGTGCAAACCCGACCCCGGCCGAACTGTATCAAAACTTAGCTGGGCGCTGTGGTGGGCTCCTGTAGTCCCAGCTACTTGGGAGGCTGAGGCAAGAGAATCGCTTAAGCCCAAGAGCTGGAGGTTGCTGTGAGCTGTGACTCCACAGCATTCTACCGAGGGCAATAGAGTGAGACTCTGTTTCCACAAAAAACAAAACAAAACACAACAAAACAGAAGGCAGGTCTTGAGATGGGCATTTGATTATAGTTAAGACTTAACTAGAGGACTTTGAAAGCCAGAAAAGGTGTGAATTATGGTCTCTTAAGCAGTTTAGACAATAAATGAGGGCAGTATTTTAGGATCAGCACTTGGATTAATTTTTTTTTTTAATTGCAAAGTAAATGTGGGCATTTTAGCAGAAAATCAATGTCACTGTTCTAGCCATGATGATCTTTCTACAAGGATCCTTCAGCAACTGAGATCTTTCTTTTCCACTTCCAATTCTCCAATCTCACTATGAAGTGGGGATAAATAAAGAACTGAAACTCAGCAGATCACTTCAGGTTGAAGAGAGGTCTTGCCAAATAGCCTTTATATGTGTGAGGCATAAATTGAGACCCCACTTTGAGGTCTTTTACAAACAAACAGAACTAGTTACTAAGTATTAGTTTTCCAAATTCTACAAATTACTGCTAATATCCATTCATATTCATTTCCCCTTCCCCCAAATGTATATTTATGGGCTAAACTTGAAAAAAATATATCATAAGGACCTTGCTATTCCAGGAAGTGGCTGCTGGGTGACTGGTTCAAGAAGAATGTCATACACAATGCTCAGCAGAGTTCACAGAAGACTCCACTGTCTCTTCTCTCACTCCAGGTGTTTACACCACATAAAACTCACTGCTTTACTCAAAGTCCGCTACACATTCAGAACGAAATGATTTCTTACTGTAAAATGGTATCATCAAAACACCCACGAGAGCTTGGATGCCTGTGTTAAGACTAATGAATTTGCCAGGGCCTATGTGTTTACACTTTTGCAAAAGCACTGTAATTTTGTTTCTAAAATTTTGTTCTTTTTTTTTATAAGCAAAAATGCAGAGAACTGAAGATAATCTTTAAGGTTTTGTTTTCATGAAGTTAAAGGGAAACAATTCTCTTTGTTTCACTTATCAGGGCCATTTAACTCTTTGTTTAGATAAGCATTCCAGATAGGAAATATGGTTTAAAAAAATAGAATACATAAAAGCATACAGATTGGTTAGATAGAAGGGAAGATGGATAAAGGGAGGAAGTGAAAGTAAATATTATTTTTCCTTCAATGGGAGTATTTTAAAGCTAAATGCCTTCAAGAGTTATGTAAAGTATTCAGTGACAGTAGTCATCTGAGAAAAGTATAATCTGAATAGGTATTTCTTTCAGGGGTCAAACAGGAGTCAGGGTATTTGTGAGTACCCTTTAAAAAAACTATAATACTATCATTTGCCTACTCTCATGATTGTCAATATTTATTACTAATCCACTGAACCAGACATAGGTAACACTTTCAAGAATAGCTTTTCTCCTGTTGTGCAAGATTAATTCCCCTTTATTAAATTTAGTTCCAAAAAGAGAATTCTCTTATCTGACAGCATTATAAAAGCAAGGCCTTTCATGTATGGCACTGTGTGGAACTTGGCCATGGGAGATGTGGTGGAAGGCCCAGTAGACTACCACAGATGGGTGGTTCACGACATTGGGAGCTCATCTGGCTTCTCAATCAATGTCACCCCTGCAAGGCAACAGTGTGTTAGAAGGCAAATGGGAAAGGAAGGCCCAGCAGAGCATGTACTCTTCTAGTGCGGAAGACGAAAGGAAGCACAGAATGAGAGTTTAGTGCGGGCACACCGGCTGCTCACTTGCAGTGCTCTTCTTTACACCTTCTCAGGATGGACTAATCCATTTATTAGGGTTCTTTTTATATTAAACACTAATGAGGAGCCGAATAATTTACAGAGATTTTTCAGATTTAGGCCCATTGATGTCAAATACCTGGAAACTTCACATAAACAAAAATAGGTTACCAGCGTTACTCAATTAAAATTTTAGTAACATGGCTTGGTGCCCGTAGCTCAGTGGTTAGGACGCTGGTCACATACACCAGGGCTGGTGGATTTGAACCCAGCCCCGCTATAAACAATGACAACTACAACAAAAAAATAGCCAGGCGTTGTGGCAGGTGCCTGTAGTCCTAGTTACTTTGGAGGTTGAGACAAGAGAATCTCTTGAGCACAAGAGTTTGAGGTTACTGTGAGCTATGATGTCATAGCACCCTACTGAGGGCGCCATAGTGAGGCTCTGTCTCAAAAGAAAAAAATTTTTTTAATAACACAATAAAAAATATTTTCATAATAAATCTATAAATCACATACGCATGCAAATTTCTTCTTCTTCTCCTATGGACATTGTGATTGGCTACCAAAGAGAGGAAGTGGAGAAATAGACACATAGACATACCTTTTATTGCTGTGGCACATAAAACTTGAATTTTATTTAGAGACCTCCATCTTAACCAAGCCACCTATGGCTCTTTCTCCTATTAATAGAAACCTCCCAGTAATTTTTGGTCATGTGAGAAGGCAATCAAGGGGATGAGAGGGCTATCAAGTGCTCCTTGAATTTGGTATTACCATATAGCCTGAGAAGGAAAGGGGTACCTGAAAGAGATGACATTTACCACCCCTAGACAAACCTTTGTACATATCATGTAAATTTTAAAGAGCCTGATAAATATCCAGTAAAAATAGACACCACTTCTCCTAAGGCCCAAGAGATTTATTAAAAAGGAGGCAGAGGTACTGTTTGGGGGATTAAGGAAAATTTCAAAGCTAACTCAATAAAGAAACATATTCAAGGCTGCCCAACACTCCAGGGGAATATTTTCAGAGTCAGCTAATGTACATGCTGACTGCAGAAGACATTCCTGTGAACAGGCAATCGAGGAAGGAAACACTGTTTCCTCTAACTTATCCAGTATCAAAAGCTTTCTCTGCATCAATTGAGAGAATCGTATGGTCTTTATTTTTTAATTTGTTTATATGCTGGATTACATTGATCGATTTACGTATATTGAACCAGCCTAGAGATCCTGGGATAAAGCCTACTAGGTCATGATGTATAATTTGTTTGATGAATCGCTGAATTCTGTTTGCTAGGATCTTATTAAATATTTTTGCATCGATATTCATTAGTGATTTTGGTCTATAATTTTCTTTTCTTGTTGGGTCTTTTCCTGGTTTGGGGATCAAGGTGATGTTTACTTCATAAAATGTGTTGGGAAGAGTGCTTGCCGGTGGGCAGCCAGCATCACACGTTATGGCCCTGTCGGTGCTGGCTACTAGACCAGTTTCAAAAAACCGCCAGAGCTATTGTGGCTCCAACGGAAAAGGACCTAGAAAGGTGGAGCTGCCATCTCCTCACCTCCTGAGCTGCCGAACCGGCACCTCACTGCGCTGCCTTGGTGGCAGGGCTGCCCCTCTGCCCCTTCCTGGTCGCGGTAGGCCGAAGCGGCGCTGGGGGCCCTGCCGTGACCCTAAGGATCCCCTTAGTTCGCTTGGACAACCGGCCGTGGGCTGCCACGGAGCCCCCCAACAGGCCGCCTGGCGGCCAGCAGGAGACGCTGGGCCGTTTTTAGATTCTCATCAAGAAAATGATTTGCTATGGTAAGAGACATTGCCTGAAAGAAAAACTGTTACTCAATTACCCCAGACTCCCCACATAGTATTCTCCAATTCTGATATTCCATCCTCAGAAAGTACTGAGTTGCCTGTGGACTGGAGTATTAAAACTCGGCTCCTTTTCACTTCTTTTCAACCCTTTACTGCATCTGAAAGCACAGGAAGAGGCTCAAGGTCTCATCCAACATTGTAGGGCAACTGAAGTTACTTTGCCTCAAAGTATACAGGATCCCAACCTCTCCACTGAGCTCTGGTGTGCCTTCCAACAGTCTTATTTATTGGCTCCACCCTGCCTTCCCTTGGCTGCCATATTCCCTCATATTGGAGCTGATAGGAAAATGACTGGAAAGTCAAGCCCATGGTCAAATGGTGAAACCCTGCAACAAGTTTTAATGAGTGACTGGTCTGTGAGCTTTACTTCTCTGTATAATCTGCTGAAGACAAAACTTTGCCCCTATTTCTACATTTGTACCTATTAGTTTGCTATCCTATTCCGAGCAGCAGGATTAGCAGGAAGTGATGTGATCACAGCTCTCATATCTCCTACAACTCGAGGTTTAAGAGAAGCTATGAAGAAGGAAGGTATTGAATTTTCTCTGCCTTTAATAAAAGAAAGTGGCCGTAAGAACAGAGCATCTGGAACAAGCTTGGGATATGGGGAGGAGCAAGCAATCAGTGATGAGGATGAAGAAGAGGAAAGTTTTTCCTGGCTAGAAGAGATGGGTGTGCAAGACAAAATTAAAAAACGTACACTCTACCAAGCTACATAAAGAGAAACATGAAGTACAAATGGTTCACAGACCTGAGTCTGTTGTGTTGGTGAGAGGAATCAACACCTTCAGGTTGCTCGATTTTTCGATGAACTGTAAGAGTTTAGTTGCTACCTCAGGTCCACAGGCAGGACTTCCACCAACCATCTTAGCCCCTGTGGCTTTCTGAGGTGCCACAATGCAAATGCTTAAGGCACGAAGTGTAAATGTGAAGACACAAGCTCTTTCTGGATATAAAGCTCAGTTTAGTTTGGAAATCACAGGTCCTGTCATGCCTCATTCTCTACATTCTGTGACCATGCTACTGAGATCTTCACAGAGCGGGGCTTTCTGTGTAGGACTGTATCCACATGAACCAACTGCTGTATTTAATATTTGCCTACCAAAGGACAGAGTACCAGATAAGGTAAGTAGACACCTATAAACATTCTATTTTAATTGTAGCTAGTTTCCTCAAATTAGATGTTGGAAGTAGGTCATTTATGAGTTTTTTTTTTTGAGACAGTCTCACTATGTTGCCCCTCAGTGAATGCTGTGGCCTCATACCTCACAGCAACCTCACACTTTTGGGCTCAAATGATTCTCCTGCCTTAGCCTTCCAAGCAGCTGGGACCACAGGCACCCTGGCCTGGGCCAGCTCAAACCCACCAGCTTTGGTGTATGTAGCCAGCGCCATAACCACTGTTCTGTGGGCGCTGAGTCTATGACTCATTTTTGTGTTTGTTTCCAGTTATAAAACTGTCACTACTTAATCAGTCATAAATTGCTAAGAGGAAGGAATGTCTATATATGCTGTTTCTGAGGTAAATTTTATTCAGTCCTTTATAAGTGACTAGAGAACTTCCCAACCACTTATTTTCATTGTCCTCTCATCTAAAATATAATGTACTTAATTGTATTTGCCTTTGGTTTTGAACATAGTTGCCTCAGCCTCCCGAGTAGCTGGGACCACAGGCACCCACCACAATGCCCAGCTATTTTTTTGTTGCAGTTTGCCTGGGGCTGGGTTTGAGCCCACCACCCTTGGTATATGGGGTTGGTGTCTTACCCATTGAGCCACAGGTGCCGCCCACTGCAAAAATTCTTAAGATCAAGTTCTATTGACAGGATGAGTTATGTGAATGAGCCATTTATTTGTCAAAATCTCCACAGTAATTATTAAAAACTCTAGTGTGCAAAACTAATGTGCTTTTTACCGAACAGGAGGTTGTACATAAGGAGCTTGCTAACTGTGGTTTGCACCCTAATACTCTGGAGCAACTTAGTCAAATACCATCACTGGGGAAGTCATCTTTACGGAATGTTGAAATGAGAGACTACGTTTATAATTGGAGATCCTGAACACCAAAGTAAGCCTAAAAGGAATCTTTGAGGAAAAAAGCCTTCTAGCAAGGAAATTCAAGATTTTTGAAGTTAAAAAAAGGAATATACTTAAAAATATTGACGTTTATAAGCATTTAACTTTTTCCATTAACTTTTATTACATGCACTGAATAGTAGCATAAAGGTTTTAAATCATTTTTTGCTTTTAATATCTTCAGATTAGATTTTAAGATATGACAATAATTCGCTTAAAAAAAAAACCCCTCAAGTAAACGTGGATGAGAAAGCTGTGTCCCTACAACTTAATTGTAAACCAAGTAGAAAACTGAATGTTATGGGAAATTGAAATTAAACCTGTAGCAATCAATTATCTTATGGCATTGTGACAAACAAGCATCAGAGCAAAATTATGTTACATTAATATTTACCCAATATTATTAGCAAGTTCTTGTTTTACAAAGGTAGAAAATAAATAGACAATATCTACTGAGCTGTTGATGCTTCTACCTTAGCATCTTTCCTACTAATTTATGATTCTTCTATTCTCAAATATACTTAAATGTCTTTTTTAATGCATTAAGGGTATTTTATATTCTACATAGTTAGGGAATTTGTAAACTTCTGCTTAACTATCATGGTAAAGTAATGTGCTTATGAGTGAGTGTGTGCATGGTGTGTAAACTCAGTATTTTTTTAAATAAAAGTACTTAGAAATCAAAGTACTGGGTAAAGGTATGATAGTACTTAAGTATGTGTTCACTTTATGATTCAGAAAATAAAACAACGCATTTATTCCAGAGAAGTTTGTATTTGGGCCTTAAACTTTTGAAAATAAAGCTTAGAGACATAGCATATGAATACCACTGTAATACACATGAAATATTCTATAAGACCCTAAAAATTAACATAAATTTTCTCATAGTCAACAAAATAGTGGCTGGTTGCCAATTTTATTAGATAAGTTGGTTACAGCATTTTAATTATCATTTTACGTCTATCTAGGTGTAGCTGAAATTCAAAATGCACATCAAAGTAAAACTATATCACAACTCAATGCCATACTAAATGTACTTGGCTTCTGGAGAATTCTAGTCAGACTTCATTTGACTCCCTTTGACCCAAGTGGCTTTAACAGGAATGCAGGACTGAGTGCTGATCATCACACAACATACCACTTTCTTGTTATAACCTCTACAAAATTTTAAGGGGAGATGGTGGCATTAGCCCTGTGGAACAGATCTTGCTTGATTACCTCAATAACACTGGCCCACTTATCTGTCCAGCAGAACCCATTGTGAAATAGTACAAGGTGCACAGCCCTTCTCTGATTACAGGCAAGTGTTAACAGCAGCCTAGCCATAAGGAAGGGAAGTTACATCATAGTACAAAATACAGTATAAAAGCGTTATTCAACATTCCACACTGAAGATTACTGATGCCTTCAAACAATCATTTGGATGTTAGCCACTTAAACAAATACATCACTAAGGTAAACAATATAAACATACCAAAACCCTGTATGGTTAAATACAATTTCCATGGTACAAAAATCAAAGCCTGGAGATGTTTGTACAGATTGCTTTTTTACACAATGTCTTAAATTGCCAAATATTTACAACATTAAAGAGGAAATACATTGTGATGCAGAGTAAAATTATCTGAAATGATTATTATAAAACCTCAATCTATCTACGTGAGGCACTCCTGAAGCAAGTGGCATTAGCCATGAGGTCCTTTGGTACAAGGCCCATTGCTTGAAGAACCACAGTAGCTGCTGTGGCTTTAGCATGCTTCTTATTAGGGCTGGCAAAGCTGGGCTGGTAAGCGCTTCCATTTATCAATACCTATTCAAGAAAAACATACAATTGGGCTGGTAAGGGCTTCCATTTCTCAATACCTATTCAAGAAAAACATACAATAAGAACAGCATCAAACTTTAATATCTATTAGGTTTGTATTTTTTTACTAAATGCTAGAAAAATTCACAAAAACATAAACCCATACTATGTCAGTCAAAATAATTTCAACCCAGAAGGTATCCCAACTGGAAAAAGTAACGCCCAATAAAAGTACTAAATAGATCCTCCCACATTCCCCTAGAAAATATCAACAAATTGTGCACTAGATTTTGCCTAGTTTATTAAAAACAGGACACTCACAGGTCATATTAAAGCACCCTTCAGTGTTTTTAAAACCCAACCACTTGCCCACACGTATAACACCCCCACCCACAAACAGAATCTTTTTTTTTTCTTTCCTCTTTTTCAGTTTTTGGCCAGAGCTGGGTTTAAACCCGCCACCTCTGGCATAAGGGGCTAGTGTCCTACTCCTCTGAGCCACAGGCACTGCCCCAAACAGAATCTTAATACTGTGATAATGTTCATCCCTCACCCTCTAACACTACCAAATTAATATATATAATTAAGGCAAAAATTCATATTTACCCTAAAGAGAAAATGTTTGCGATGATCAGGGCCACTATCATGGACCAAGAGAAATTCTGGTGGCTGCCACCTTCTCTTATTACAGATTTCCATCAAAGCAGAAACAGGATGCTTGCCTGCCGGGGGCGGGGGAAAAAACCCCAAAACTTAAGTTACACATTACTTCCAACAACTTTTACAACAAATTATGAATTCAAGGTGGGGGTGGAACAAGAAAGAATTCAAAAACAGCTCCCACCTGACAGATCTTTCATTGCTGCAGAGAAGTTCCCAGACCTCTTTTGTGCTCTTTCTCCCACTGCAACAAGTCCTAAAAAAAAAAAAAAGCCCACTGTTCACTAGAAATTTCAAAGCATCATTTAAAATTATAATACAGAAAAGCAAAGACTCCTTTCGTAGGAGCCTGAAGCTAAATCTATGCCTTCCAATAAAATCACTGCATTATTTACTACACTTAATTTCTATATCAATCTTAACTTCTCTTGCAATGTTTCAGTATATAATTGTTTATTCATATGCCTTAGTGTTTGAAATCATGTAAATAGCAAATGTCCACAAAATACAAATATATGTATATATTATACACACACACACATATTCAAATTCCAGGTAGTTATCAACTCCTCAGGTCCGTTTCTCTATAAGTTTAAAGCAGTGGCTATTTATTCCTAGTTACTTCTCTCTCTTAAAAAATGCTCAGTTATTGGCTCTGCACCGGTAGTTCAGTGGGTAGGGCGCCGGCCACATACACCAGGGCTGGTGGGTTCGAACCCGGCCCAGGCCTGCTAAACTACAACAACAAAATAGCTGGGGGTGGGGCCTGTGGCTCTGCGTAGGGCACCAGCCCCATATACAGGGGGTGGCTGGTTTGAACCCGGCCCCAGCCAAACTACAACAAAAAATAGCCAGGTGTTATGGCAGGCACCTGTAGTCCCAGATACTTGGGAGGCTGCAGCAAGAGAACTGCCTAAGCCCAGGAATTGGAAGTTGCTGTGAACTGTGAAGCCACAGCATTCTACTGAGGGCAACAAAGTAAAACTATATCTCAAAAAAAAAAAAAAAAATGCTCAGTTATGAGTGTATGCTCCCCAAAAGGTTAGGATATAAGCCACTGGGAAAAAAAAAAAAAAAAGTTAATAAGACAGTTGTCTGCAAGGATAAATGGGTCCCTTTCTTGACTAATGTGAGACATTCTCAAAATATAAACATAACTTCTCTACATAACCTCCTCCCTCCCACAGGTCTATTTAAAAAAGAACTAACATTAGCTCTCAGTAGCTCAAACAAAATAAGAGAAAAAAATATATTTCTAACACAAAATAAACTAAGGTTTTTCCTTTAGCCAAAATGCTTGGGACCAGAAGTGTTTTAGACGTTTTCAGGTTTTCTTTTTTTTTGGTAGAGACAGAGTCTCACTTTATCACCCTTGGTAGAGTGCCGTGGCATCATCACGCAGCTCACAGCAACCTCCAACTCCTGGACTTAAGTGATTCTCTTGCCTCAGCCTCCCGAGTAGCTGGGACCACAGGTGCACGCCACAACACCCAGCCATTTTTCTGTTTTGCAGTTCGGCCGAGCCCAGGCTTGAACCCGCCACCTTCGGCATATGGGGCCGGCGCCCTACTAGAAGAGCCACAGGCGCCATCCCGTTTTCAGGTTTTCAAATGTTTGTATAATACTTACCATCCAACCATCTCAAATCAGAAAATCTGAAATCTGAAATGCTGCAATGAACATTTCCTCTGACCCCTATGTAAGCACTCGGAAGTCTGGGATCTTAATTTCCCAGACCAGATTTCCAGGTTTAGTATGTTCAACCTATATATTATAATTAATTGCTAGGAAATAAGTTCTGTTCTCTTGAGAACTTCCACCCAGACCATGTTGCACAACTCCAAAGAGAATGATCCCTGGCATTTTGCAGTACATATTTGGCACAGAGCTAGTCTATTTCCCAAAACATTATTCCAAGGAGTGTTATCTGTGGAAACTAAATATAGATAGAACCTCTGTAAGATGAGCACCCAAGGTACTATAAAAAACTGATTAACATAACAAACTAGGCCTGCTGTACTGATACATACATGAGGCGCATGTCTGGTCTCTAAAAATTAGGTCAATTTAACGAGGTGCTCAATGAAGGCAGGTGGCCAACGATGGAGGTTCTACTGTATTTAAATACTTAGCAACCACATACAAGATACATAGACCCCTCCTCCACTCCCCAATTATCTGAGGACAGTAGGAAACTACTCAGTGCTAAAAGTTCCAAAGTGCCCTAACGCAAGACAGAAAGAGGTAATGCTGTTGGCAGTTGATCTACTCTTTTCCAACCCAACCCAACCCAACCTAACTGTTGAGCTTAAAAAGAGGGACAAACAAAAACCTTCAGAGTGAAGACAAAACAGCATTCTAATAGGATATACCGAATATGTGTAAAATTAACTGACAAAAAACAAATTCTAGAAATAAAAACAAAACATGGTCCCTGTCAAGAGAAAACAAAACAGAAATTCTGTTTTCTACCCATGAAATCTAGTTAAATTTGTAATCACAATTAGATACTGCATATTTTCTAATACTTGGCAGCTAGCATGACAAAAGTTAGCTTTTACAAAAGCAAGCTTCTGTGTGTGAAAATGGGTTAAAGTTTTTTCTGACACATAGTTATACATATAAGAAATGACTCCCAAGATCACTGGGATTAAAAGAATGTATAAAATGAAACCCTAAATGTTAAAAGAATAATAATAAACATTCCAAAAAAGAAAGTGTTACCTTTTCGGTCTGTCTTGAAATCAACTAGGATCGGTTCCTTATTTCCTTCTTTGTTTTTTCCTAATCCTTCTCCTTCTCTCCAGCCCATTTTTCTCATCAAAACGGCTCCCATTCCTCCAGTTACCGGGGCTGCTCTTAAGAACTGATCCTATCCAAGGAAAACAAAGGTAAAATGTCCCCATTTTACAGTTAGAACTTGACTACAGACTTCACTGGTTACTTTCTCAAAAGAGGATTCTTATTTTATGCTTTTATATCTCTTACAGTTATAGGAATTAAATGCAAATGCTTCTATACTTAATAGTGTAGTGTGTATGTTCTAATTATGTTCACATTAACATAATGTTATTTTGACAGTCAAATAAAGCAAGTAAATGGCAGTCTCAAAAATTAAAACAGTAGCCCCCATTCCCCCCCTCCAAAAAAAAAATTTAGAACACTCCTGTTTTCGTCCACTATTTAGGTTCACTGGTATCTCTTCTTAGCTTGCAAAATAAAAAGAAGGCAATGTTAAAACAGTCAATAATATTAATTGTCCCAGGTGTACCTAGTTCATGAATAAAGCCCAGAAAGCATTTAGAAATAGTTTGGACACTGAAGAAGCATACTGTTGTCATCCAAAGTTTTCTTCCCCATTCTACTATAAAGGAAGTGTAAATATTTCACTTAGAAAATCACTATAAAGCAAGAAGATAACTCTTTAAAATAAATTTACGCAGTAATAAATGGAAGATAATCACATAAAATGCCCTGTCACCAAAATGAATTTGAATTCCTTTAAAACCTAGCTTGATGTTAAAAGACTTAAAAAACTCCTTAAATGTTTACATACCTAGGCCTCGGTAGCAGCAGTGTTGTGACTAGTACGGCTGGCAATGACCGGGGCAAGAAGACAGCTACAAGGATTTGGCCCTGAAACAAGTTTCCATACAGAGGGGTGAAAGTTCACAGGTTATTCTGTGAACAATCATCTCTCTTGTATCCAACCCACTGAACCATAATTTCCATCAAAGCAGCAAACCACTTAATGTCCTAAGATGCACAACTATATATATATACATATATATATATATGTATATATATATATATATATACACATTAGCATGGTCAACAGTCCATAATTTTCACATTAAGAAACATACAATGCCTCTTTTTAAAGGGCATCCATGTACAGCCAACAATATTAATTCCACTGTTGATCTTTAAGGGCATTTAAAAAAAAAAATAAAACATTATCTCCAACTTATGATTTCCCCCTTGGCTATTGAATTTTAGGTTTATGTTTGAAAATATACAGCAAAAGTCATTAACTTATCAAGAGAGGGAGTTAAAAACATCTGATAGCTAAGTAAACAGTATGCATTGTAATTTCCTGTATTGATAAGTTAATATTAAACGTAAAAAATCCTGTTTATACACACTAATAAAACTGCATAATCTCATTTGTTTCCCAGCTTTATAATTAAATGCTGGGGAGAAAACATGCCAATGATGTGTGACTAGACATTAAGTTCATCAAGGTGCTCTGATGGAAGGAGGCAACTTGTGGAGGTAAAAACATACCCCTGGTTCAGTTCCTTATTTGGTGCAGGCCATGCAGAGTAGATGTATAAAGAGAAAAGTTAGCTGATGCTTGGATATCAACTGCCTTGATGCTACACACCTAGAATGACTTTTACTTACTTCCAGGTTCATCCGCCCCTCCTTTCCAAGGAACACTCCTAAAAAAAAGGGCAACTGTGCAGAGTGCAGTATGAAACCCCAAATAACCCAGGTTTCCAATTCTGTTTACATTTTCTAATATCTTAATCTGTTTCTCTACCCCAGAGTGTATTCTGTTTACAAAAAGATCCAATAAATCTAATGAGACCACATTAATAAACAGGGTATCAGGTCATGTCCAAATCATTACATTCCAGAAAATGAAGGGGTCTTTTAAAACAGTAACAATTTAAAATGTTTTACTGACATTAAGAATACTGATACAACTTTTCTTTTTTATCTAAAAATACACTACAACAATGTAAGAACATGGAGAATGTTGGCATTCCATGTGGTTTTTAACATACAAAGAGCATCTTAGGCTATACTAAAGCAACAAAAAAGCTGAAATGATCATTTGAGCAAGTTTTCTAAACACAGCTAAATAATGCTTAGATAGTATTTGTGATATTTAACAGCAATAATAAATTTTAAATTTGCAGTTGCCTATTTCCTTCTGTGTTTTGGCCAATTTTCATTCTAAGAAAAAGTTATTTAATTGTTAACAGCATCAAATATTCAGTAATCATGTACAATTGTACATGATGTTTTCCTGAAAGTGGTGTTTTTTTCTATTATTAAAATTTGGTCTGCAAAGTGTATTTTACATTGAATGTAAGGACGAAACTTTTTAAAGGTGCTACTAAATATTTTTAATTATTTAAAATCTATGAACTGCCTGTAAAATCAAAGATATCAAAACAATTATTTTATGGCATAGGGGAAAGCCAATTTACTTATTAAAAGATTCTACTTTGTAAAAAGATTTATGTTGTTAACCATGTCACCATGGTATTTAAAAGTATATAAAAATTTACTGATCAGCACATCATTGTAACAAATTTCAACAGAAGCACATTCAGAAGTTTCTACCTACCAATGTATGTGGAGTGTGTGTTATATGCCTAAACACCTGAGAACTTCTAATTTTAACTTCGTGAAATAATAAGAGTACTGTTCAAGACTAAGTAGTATTAAAGAATTAAAATAGTAAAGAATTAAATATACAGTTGTAATTCTTCCCACTGTCACCTGAAAGCAATTTTTGAAATACATAAATCATTCTCTCATTTAACTATATCACAAACTTTCAATATTTTGCTAGATTATCACTTTTTCCCAATACCACCCCCTACAAACTACATAAATTGTAATTTTTTAATGAAATCTGACTATATACTCTCTATATGTATATTATTGA
Source organism: Arctocebus calabarensis (assembly GCA_963573935.1). NCBI lineage: Eukaryota > Metazoa > Chordata > Mammalia > Primates > Lorisidae > Arctocebus > Arctocebus calabarensis. Next base: position 36,128 of record CAUYON010128322.1, on the reverse strand, counting down.
AATTATTACCCCCAAATGCTTGCCCCCAAAAAGGCAAGCAAAATGAGTGTTTCATATTAATTTAAGATGATCAGAGATAAAACTATCGAAACTGAAATGTTAGGAGATTAAACTGTCAAAACAACCAATTGCTCTTTTTTTTTTAAATACACCTTATTCACTGGCACTCATAGCAACTCTCCCTAGGTAACCATCACATTATTGATTACCATTCTGAGGCAGTAGTAAGGACCCATCTCCACTTGATACTTTGGGAGACTTTGAAATTCCAAAAGAATTACTTGCCCACGATCACACAAGGAGCCAGAAGTACAACTGGATAAAGAAACCTTCCCAATCCATTAGACCATGCAGTCTCCCAGTTACAGACTGCTATGTGTGCTGCCAATACTCCTGAAACAATCACTAAGCTCACCAAGGTTCGTCCCTTTACTAGAACACATTTCGTCGAATGCCTTCCTCAACCACCTAAGAATCCCTGAATGATGAGGCAGCCATAGGTGGAGGTCACAGGTCTCAATGCAGGAATCTGAAACCAGATGCACCTACATCTTCGTGGTGTAAGGTGTCCGTTCTCTCCCTTGGTTTCGGGTCTTTTGTTTTGTTTTTTCGTGAAATTAGTGGTTCTCAAATTGAGCCTGTGGATCACCAGAGGCCACCAGGGCCTAAATGGTGGTCCACAGATTAATCTCCACAGATTAATCTCCACCCCCATCCCATCCTATTCCCCTCCCTTCAACATGGCCCACCCCACTCCAGCCATCTTCCCTTAGCCTTCCAGTACATGGCAAGATTACCACATGCAGTGCTAATAGTAAAGCCTCCCAACCACTTGCTATAACCGGCAGCTGACCTGGGACTGAAGGTCACAAGAGGAGTAAGGAATAGGGGCAAAGGGATCTTATAGGAGGGCGCAGGAACTAATGAAGGACAAGGACAGAGAAACAGACCAATGAAAAATTAGAGTGATAGAGGGATCTTGGGGACGGTGATCCACCAAAATAAACCTGTAATAAAGTATCCCAGGATGAAGAAAAATTTGAGAACCACTCTCTGAAATGATTAGGTTAGTAGTCCAACAGGAATTAGGGAATATTCTGAAGAGCACCTAATATGCTATTAGTGGTCAAACCAGAGTTAAATTAAAAAAAAACAAAACAAAAACCCACCCTCTCAAAATCAGCAGCAACAACTTAAAAAATAACCTCTGAATATAAACTGAGCGGCTCTTGAGCCATATTTATACATCTGCCATTGTCTCATGAATCCAGTCCATCTTCAGCATCCATCCTGGAGCATATACACAAAGCAAATTTACTCAGGAACCTTGGTTACCAGAGTCACTGGCTTCTTCATGCATTCTTAATAAAACAATTTCCAAAAAATTTTTAACTTTGTACTTCAACACTTTTGTGTGTGCATCTTTGTGTACCTTTTTAATCCAGGCTTGGGCACCAGTATTGGCCAACTGTTCCTGTGTCAGAACCTGTACTCCTGTACTTCCTGTGAACTGGCCAGGAATAGAGTTCAGCTGAGCCCAGGCATCAATCTGAAGAAATGAAACCACTTCAAATAAGTAAACGATATTATTAATCAATTAAAATGCCACTGGCAATAATTCACTTCAAAGAAGGCTTATTAAACTTTCAACTTTCCAAATTATATATTGAATCCATACAAATTTAAAATTAAATATTCCTCTAAAGTTAAGCAGTCTGTTAACTCTGTGAATCCCATTAATAACAAGATTTGAAAACAACTGAAAAACATAGCTATAATATTCATTCTTCAATATCACACAGATGCATAGAAAATGTATAAAACAGCTTGCGTGACAAAAGGATCCCTACCCTCCATTCTTACCTATTTCATAAAAATGCATTCTAATACGTGTCACAATAGCCTGAATTTTTAATTACTTCCTCTGAGATACTATAAATCCAGAATAAACTAATGACTTATGCTTAAAGATTAATACAGGACACTATCCCACTCAAACACATTAAAAAAGCTTCTTAAAAACTATATATACAATCATTGACATTTACTGGCAATCAAAGAATTAGCTGCCATTCATTCAAATTGAATTTACTAAACACCTGGCATTGTCCCTCACTGAATATATGCTTTGTTTCTATACAGATTTACCACAGAAAGAAAACTAGAAGAAAAATGTAAAAGAAACAGAAGAAAAGCATAGACTCTTGATTTAGATTACCTGGGTTTAAATCTCAGTTCCCCCACTCACTAGCTGTGTGACTGGATATTTCTCACCTATTCTTTACGTCAGTTTTCCCCAACTGAAACATGGTAATCAGTAATATCTAAGACATCTCAGAGGGTTTTCAGAGTCATTTAGTTATTTTTATATATCCACTATAAACTACAAGGGCAGGAAATTTGTTCTATTTTGTTTGCTCAAGAAATAGTTCCTGCCACATAGCATGCAATTAACATTTACAGAATCATAAGTCCTCAAATCATTTTCATTTAAAATAAGCCAGCTAATTAAAGTAAATTATTTTGTTACACCTCAACCATCTAGTTAGTGAAATTCTCATTTATACATTAAAGACTGCTACATACCCTTTCCTGAGCTCGGTTTAACATACTCATGGCTTCAAGATCAAATGCATTCTCACTGAGTCTTTTCTGAGCAAGTGCCCGTTCACTCATTGCTGTAGAGATGTCCACAGGCTAAGAAAGAAAACATAGATAATTATCTCATATTACCAGAGCCCCCTAAATACTGAAAAGTCCTCATATCTTTAGTTGCTGTTATGTCAAAAACAAAATAGTCTTACATACTGGAAATCTTATAAAGTATGGAGAAGAATCAAAAAAGTAAAGAAACCTTGTTAAGAAGATAAAGATTAAGGTAAATTACAAGGTAATATAGGCAGCAGAACCAACCAAAATTCTGACTGAATTTAGTTTATTTTCTATGGTATCAAACCATAATCATGGAATGCTCAATTAAGAACTTAAAAATCTCTAGCCTTCATTAACAAAAAGTCATTTATAATAAACTGGGAGTTTTTTGAACCATTAGAAGTTTTATACTCCTATAGCAGTTTTTGTTTTTACTCCACTTATTAGCATAACCTTCAGAAGAAAGCAAAATACTTAAGTAGAAAAGCATTATGATCATTCCTTTACTCATCAGCACATTTCTTTCATCATCTTGTTATGCATGCATATACTTTGGTCTTAAGAATGCAATATCTTCGAGAAATACACTCAAGATATAAATAAATGATCCTTTTGTTTTCAGTTTATATACGTTACCAAGACTGAAAAAATTTCTGTGGAAGTCAAAAACATCAACTGAAAACTCTTTTAAATGTTTGAAGTCGCAGGTCCTCTTCAAAGCTCATAGTCTATCCTTTAAAACCTTATGCTAAACAGAAGTAAATTTTATAACTTTTTACTTTAAAAAAAAGTAATCTTTGGAGCAAATTCTCAATATGTTTCTGGAAGGTTTAACTACAGGAAGAAAAACCCACAAAGTAAGTATCTGGAATTTCTTACTTTAAAATTAAGTGCTCAAGTTGATTTATTATTTATTTATTTATGTTTGTTTGTTTTTAATGCCTCTTACTGTTTTCTAGTTTATTTTATTTTTTATTTTTTTATTTGTAAAATGCTTATCTGACATGGAAAGTTTTGCTGTTTTCACACATAAAAAATAACTAGTAGGTACTACATGACATATCTTAAGTCAATAAAACAGTTAACTGCTCTGGATGTTCTTTTCAAAAAGTAGAAGCTGACTTTATGTATAGTGTATGAAATATTTTTTTAAAAATAAGATCCAGTATATGCTATATGACTATGAGAGAATAATTATTATACCTCATTGATAAGGATCTACTGATCTTTCTTTTCCTACCTGTAGAACCCTTTAATCACTCCATTATTTTTAGTTATCTTGCTGAATAACAATGTTCCTTTAGGTAAACCAAGGTTTTCTTCTACGAAGTATAGATTTTTATACAATGCTTTCTTAAAATGAAGGCAAAATTAATTCTTCTGAAATTGTTTATTACACTTTACCAATTTTATGAATTGGAAAACCATAATTTAAGTCAATTTAGTAAATCACCTACACCAGTTAGAATATTTCTAACACCTATCAGAATTCCTTACTCTAAGCCAGCAGTTCTCAACCTGTGGGTCTGACCCCTTTGTAACAATGAGGCATTAGGAAGGGTAAGCAAAGTATGACTGAAACACTAACAAACGTTGTATGCTCACTTTTCACTTCTACATTACTTCTGATCAATTCCTAGTAAAGGGTATTGCAAATATTTCAGGCCAAAATTTATATCCCCTAGGTCTACCTTACATGTTTCCTAAAATTGATGATTATCAGATTATCAAGGCAGTTTTTCAAGGCACACCTTCAGACTTACTTGTACTTTCACAGCAATCTATACATCTTAAGTGTTAAGAGTGCTTTGTCATAACAGGTTTTTATTCTGAAAAGGCTAAAATCTGGGAGAATACTGGGAAGAATCCCTGATCCCAACCCTCCATTTGCAACAGTAAATTACTCATAAAGATATATTTAGAAGGCTCTAAAAATGCTGACTTTTCTGGAATAAAACTAATTCTTTCCAAGTGGAAAGCAAATGAATGCAACTTTGTGAACTCATCCTTGTAGAGATGTTGTCTATCTTTATATTTCTCTTTTTTTAGCCTTTATTAAGCAGGTAACCTAAATGCCTCATCTTTTATCCCTAAAATGGAACTTCTTTGATGTCTCATGAATGCTTCACATTAAAATCACATCTAATTCTGAAAGGAATATAGCTACTTGATGTTTAATTACAACTATTATTTTCCTGAGGTAGTACAAATTTCATCTGTTCTTCATCAGGCTTAGCAAATGAGCTGGACGTTCTTGTAAAAAAAATTTATTAACGTAGCAATTTGAGTATTAATTTCTTATTTTTAAATATGAAAAGATATGCCCAAAATAGAATGAATCAAAATTATCTCAACCTCTAAGGATCTTCAAGAGTTTAATCGAAATCCTATTTCCATCTTTTCAAGGTAACTCACATCATGGAATACCGCCTACAAAGCCAACTATAATACTGAAACCAGTAATATTCAAGGGTCAGACCAGATGTTTTATACCCATAATCAAAACACTCATAAAATCCCACTGCTACTCTTTAGCACTGTCCAATATAACTTTGTCTATGGTGACTGCTACTAAGCACTTGAAATATGGCTTTTGTGATGAAGAAATTGACTTTTTCAGTGGCTAGTGACACACTATTACATTGTACACTGAAGCTTCAGAATCTTACTCATACTTGAGTATTCAGAAACATAGAATGTGGGATAGGAACCAAAATGATGCTAAAAGCCCTTCTAAAAACTGGGAAAAATAATTTTAAATTTCTATATGAAAAAATGTGTTATGAAGCCATAACAAATCTTATTTCTTTCCACTGATACACTGTAGATTGGCTCACTACCTAATGTATAAAAATGATTGTGTAGTACAATCTAGGTATTATAATGGGAAATGTTTAATTTTCTCTAAGACAAAGGAAATTTTAAACCATCCTGAATTAATCTGTAATTTTCACATTAGTAAAAACTGACCAAATTCCTTTGTATCTTTACCTTGGCAAAAATGCAGATTACTACCATTTCCAAAACCTAAAAAAGGTGTCGGAGATGTAATAAAATTCATAATACAACTGGTACCACGTGACATGCATTTCTTGACCTCTATAATGTGTGCCATTTATATCTTCATTTCTCATTTAAAAAATTCTTTTAAGTCTACTTACTCCTCTTTTGTTAACCCAACTGTTTACATAAATAGAACAAGCATCTTAACAATTTCAAAAGATAATTGTTACAATGGGGTGCATCAGGTAAGGAAAATAACTCCTATAACCAGAAAACTATTTTCTGTACCAGTAATTGCAAATACCTCAAAATTAAAAGAATAAAAGGAAAACTTCAGGCAAAAGAGAACTACAGGAAAACCATCTGGCTTATATGTAAAACATGATTTTAAGACAGTAAAAATTAATGAAATATAAAGAGGTTCATATGTAAAAGAGCAAAATAACAACTACAAAAGCAAAAGCCACAGTAAATACAGAATGTTCCACTTAGTATGTGTTTAATTAAAAAGTGAATTATGAATCTTATTATATCATTCAAAAATCTCTACTGGGTTAATTCTTACATTAAACAAAGTGTAACGTGAAAACATAACCTATTAAATAGCTTAGAGAAATTCAGTATTAAGCACCTACGAGAATCTAGGGAGAAAAGAATGAATAACAAGGCTGTACATTACATATTTCAGCAGTGATAGGACCTAAGTGTTTAATTTCTGATTAAAATTTTCATTTTATACCAAGAAGTTAGCTTTCCTAAACTTCATATATTTAGAGCTTCTATAATTAAGAGAATTTTAGTTCCACTGGGATATGAAAATATGACTCAATAATACAAGGTTGCAAACTGCTTAAAATAAAGATAAATCTAAGCAATCACTAGACCTTAATGGAGCTAACTTTGGATGCCTAAAGCATTTATTTATTAGTGATATTAAATCCACAAAAACTCCAAACTAGTAATTAATTATAAATGGAGCCATCACACTACGTATATCGATGATTATGTTCAAATCTACAAAATAAGTCTTTCCTAACTTTATTACCAAAAATTCATGTCTTTGAGGACTACTTTTCTTGTTCACAAATCAAATGCTCACAAATAAGATCAAAGTTCTGTAGTCACTCCTTACTGAGGATGATGTTGGCTGGTTCCTGAGTAGGAAGACGATGCTATGGCAGCAAGGATCACAGTCTGATGAGTTGTTTTCCCATTAAGAATATGGATTTATGCTGCTCCATCCATATTGTCTATCCATTCATACTTATGTCAAAGATCACTCATATGTCAGACAACTGGTGGGATTAGGGATTATAGCAAAACTAATTCAGCACTTATGGAGGTAAAGTCTCTGACCTTTGCCTAAATGTTTTATACTCAGGACAAGAGAACCACAAACTTCATTTAAAACAAAAAAAGACTTGATAAAAAATACTATCCAGTTAAGTAGTTGACTGTTTAAAAAAAACTTCTTTTTACTCTAAAAGCCTTTATTTCAGACCTTAAGAAGGGAATCATAAAGGTCAATATTCCCAACAAAATGTCACCAAAAAATATTTCACATTGATATACAGAACATTGTCTTTACAAATATAATAATTTAGGTGGTTGCTAAACTAGAACAAAATATTTTATATTGTGAACATTGCTTTTATATGTCTAACATTATTATTGCTAGGTAAAAATACAAGAAATCTGAAAGTAAAACAATCCTATCCTTTTCCCCCTAGTTTTGTGGGGTTCTTTTAAAGTTAATCTATATCTTCTTTGAGTCTCACCTTCTAAGTAAGCTGCTTAATGAGTTCTGATATCAAATAGCTATATTTTCCCCAAAAGATGCTGTTTACTTAAAGTTCTCTGAACAGAACTTATTTTTTTTCTATTTTAACAAGACTCCTTTACTCAAATAATTTTATAATTACTTAAGTATGCTTTCTCTATCTAGTTCCCTCCACCCCAGATAGCTTGAGAATATTTCTCAACCTTTAATTAAAATCTGGCAACTTCTGATGACAGATAAGGCTCTTATAAGACATCACACTTTGAGTGTTAAGACTGAAAATGGCTGACGACTAAATTTCAAATACACACTCTCAATCTAAAGTGTTATTATCAGGATTTACTTTCCCCATGTTCAAATGAAGAAATTTAAAACCATTATCTTCTCAGAAAATCCCTTGGAACTTTGCAATAGTTATAGTCTTCACTCTATTCGAAAATATTTCACATGTAACGACTCTCCCTAGCTATGGTTTGTCCTACTCTGTTAAGTGCTTAATCTGCAAGAAATTAAGTTATGAAAAGCATACATACTGGGATTTGTAAGTTAAGTTTGTTCAGCCTTATCATGGTTTACACTGAGCTACCACAAGAAGATTAAGTCATCTGCAAATATCAGTTAGCCCTTTCCGCTTGAGATGTGAGGTAGCCTGATTTGGGGATTACACAGACCTACTCAATAGGTCTCACCTAAATTACTGTCTAATCCAGCTATCCTTCCCTCATGAGTGATGTATGTATAACTTGCTTCAGTTGTTGAACCCAATGTGAATATAGTTGTGAATTAAAGATGCACTGGCTAATAATCAACACCATCACCAGCTTTATTGTAAAGAATTTCCCTTTCAAAATGCTACACGTCTAAAAAAAAAAATTGGTGAAAATGTCTCCTGAGAATAGTCTAGGGAGAAAAAAATGCTGCTATCAAAAGGTTTCTGATTTGGGTTCTGTTCACCTTCTGATTTTCTAACAGAATTTATTTGTAGAATTGGAAGTGTTTACTAGAAGATGATGATATGGCCAATGGAACCTGAAGTGAGGTACAGGTCTCTTTGACCTATATATCCCAGAACTGAAAGAAGTCTGTATGGGCACTGACTATATAGTCCAGTCATTAGACAAATGTCTGGGCTTTGGAAACCAAGGGCAAGAGGTGATGACAACTAATCTACAGTAGCATTTAAAACTCCCACCTCCCCCTAGAAAGTCTCCACCCTCCCAGATCCCCCAAGCGTGATTTTGCACAACAAGTTAAATAAAAGTAAACTGTTTATTAAAAGATACAGCAAAGGTACAGATACAGAGATACATACAAAGATACAGATATATATATATTTACATATATATACAGTCTTGCTGTTTTCATGTGCACTATATTTAGCAGCACATTATTTAATCAGGCGGCATTTTAATTGGGTTGTTTTGACACTTGGCATTATTACTATGTCATTTTGACAAGTTACAACTATAGCCTCATGGAAATCTCAAGGTGTGAATTCCACTTCTCCAACTTTTAATAGTAGCAAAGAGGGGAAGGAGAAGGGAATGGAGTATAAAGGCTGAGCATTAGGTTAAACACAAGATTCAAAAGGGCCAACGTAGCACAGGTAAAGGAAAATGATTCAAATTAAAGTCTATCTGACAAACAACCCAGAGAAATAGTTATTAAAAAAAAAAAATCAATTAAGCAATGGGCTATGTACCCAAGATGCTCACATTAGCCTACAATGACCTTTTCCAATCCAGTTCTTGTGTTGAACCTGAGGGTCTGCCTCTCTCCGCTCAATCCCTCCACCCAGTAAATTTGCTACCACCAAAATCTAGAGCTATAGAGCCTTGAAGCAAAACGGGAAGCTAAATAGTTGTACCTTGGGCTACCTTCCCACAAGTGCAAGGAGGGCCCAATGTTGGGTAGGGATGTGATAACACTGTTCTCGGCAATTCGATGCTTTTCACTTTGTGGCTTGGTTCCACAAAGTGAATTGCATCGAGTTACTGTCAAATGAGAAGCTGCGGGTTGTTTCATCTGTCGTCTAACCCGGCCCTGCCGTTTAACCCGGCCCTAAGAAGAGTGAAACAGAATCCAAATCAGATATAAAATAACAATAAAATGACAGATTCAGATATAAAAAGGAAAAAAGAGAGCATAATATTCCTCTTACTTACCTCTGAGGGCAAATTGCTGCTGAAAACATTGTCATCATCTTTGTTCTCTTCACCATTTTTCTCTACAGGAACCCACTCTCCATAAACACTATCAGCTTCTTTTTTCCGGTGTTGAGATCCAGATGAGACAGGAAATTCTTTTGTTAATGTTACCTGGCTTTTGGGTGGAGTTGGCTTTGCTGCAGCAATCTAAAAAATAAAGTGTTTCTTAGTTAAAACTCAATGTAACAATTACCTACATTAAATGGTTTCTGAAGATTTTCAAAATAATCAGAAAGGAAATAATTAGGCTGATTATTTCTCACAGTATTTAAACCAAAAATTAATAAACGAAATTCTATTTAAGTTTTATTTAAATAGTTCCATAAGTTGTACTGTTTTACCAATCCACAAGCACTAATACTCACATTCAAATTGAAAAAAATGGGTTTGGGTTCATTGAGTTTAAAGGGATGATGATAAAAAGGAGGTTCTTCTTCCTCTTCATCCGAAACATGAGGTTTATTCACTATTACATCATCATCTTCTTTACTCTGTGCGATCTGTTTGCATTTCTTTAAAAGTAAAAACAAACAGAAGATAAATCTTAAATGCTTTATGTAGGACAACATGTAATTTCTAAGAAGAATCAAAACCACATAAAAGCAACTTTAAAAACAAACAAGATTAATGATAGGTTACAGAATAGATAATCTGGCTTATTAGTTATTACTTAAACACACTCTGGCTGGTCAGTCAACAACATTTATTGAGCACCTACTATGTGCAGAGCACTGTACTGGGCACTGTCTGGGGAATACAAAAAAAAAAAAAAAAAATAGAAGACATGGTCCCTGCTCCCAAGGAGCTTACAATCTAGTACAAGAGACAGAATACATATACATGAAATAATTGAAGAACGCTTTTACAGAGCAACACAATAACAAGTGCAAACTGATATAATACAAACTGATTACATAAGTGCTAAAAGAACAAAAGCTTACGAAAGAATAGAGTCAGGCAAGGTTAGAGAATCAAAGAATATTCCTTGAGGAGTCCTAAGCCAGATTTCATAGTGAAGAGCAAGGGATTGGTAGAGAAAGAAAAAAAATCATCCTAGTCAAGTGTTGGTTAAAAAGTAAGAGGGCTGAAATGAGGCTAAAAACTGCAAAATACTAAGTTGTATTTTGGATAAAGAGCTTGGATTTGATAAGCAAGATAAGCTTTTATAAGGTCCTTAATTTTTTAAAATAAGTTGTAATTCATATTATAATAAATCTAAATGAGGAAACAAATTAAGAAGCATTATGATCCTCAAATGTATGGCAAAATAGATCAGAAATATTTGCAGTAAATTAGTAATATTTTGTAGGCCAATTCTCTTCATGAATAGAAGTTAAAAATGAAAAATAAGGCATGATGGAGAGGGTACAATTCATGAGGTCTGACACATAAAGCAAAGTCAATTCCTTCCTAAGAAGCAAAGGAACAGACTCCATTACCTGGCTTTATAAAAAGGTCAGAGTTAATATGGGTAGACCTGTCTCTATACAAGCAATAGAATTCATCACATCTATCATCAATTGAAAATATTACAATAGAAAAAAAGCTCATTTAGCCAAAAACACAGAGTATATCAAGCTTGTAACCAAGGGAAACAGAATATATTGACAGTGGCAGGCTGGCATAAGGCTAGCCAATAACAAGTTTCAATATATGAAACAGTGTGGTATTTCTGGATTCTAGCAGCAATATTTCAGCATCCCCCCCAAAAGTTGTTAATAATAAAACAAGCCCCCCCCAAGCCTCAATTGAAAAGACCAAATTTTTTAAAAACAAAAATAAGTATGTTTAAAATATATATGTTACTGCCAAAACCCGAACCGCAGGAAGAACTGATAATGGTCGGCCATTATCGCCAATGGCTGGTACCAAACAGCCAAAACCCGAAATGTTGATGCGAAAGAAGTTCCTTTCAGGCAATGGCCAGCTAGTCTTAATAATTTCCAAGCTCCGGTGGCAAAAGATCATTTCTGAAGATTGTCTGTGTCTTTGCGTATATGTAGTACACTCGTGGCGATCAGTGAACTCGTCGTGAATGGATACGAAACTGTAGGCGAGCTTCTGCGTGTTGCTCACTCAACACCTCCTCCATTCAAACGAACCGTCCCACTCCTCAGTCAGTTTGGCTTCTAAAACTGGAAAGCAAAAGTAATGGGAAGTAACTTTTAGCTAGCGGAGCTTAGCCATCCCGGATAATGGCCTGCTAAACAGAGCTTCTGCCGCTGCCACATCTGTATTTCGGGTTTTGGCCACTCGGTGCCAGCCATTATCAGTTCAGCCCACAATTCGGGTTTTGGCACGCTCCAGAGTCAACATCACTGGAATAATCCATTTAAGAATGAAAACAAATTCTGTCTAGCTTACCTCAGTTAGTTCTTCTATAGTAGCTCCTCCTGACTTTTTAGCAACTTTCTCTTCCATTGTAGGTGGAGGTGCAGGCTTTAGATTTGGCGGCAAAGGAACACCAGCCTTAGCACACATGGCAGCTGCATTAGCTTTGGCTATTTCAAGTAATTGAGCCTTATCTGTAAGAGGAAAAATATAAGAAGCAGTTTTCCTAGAATGTTGTATGTTTTATTACCAAAAGTTTTATTTGCTAACAAAACTGAAAGCATCAATTTTCATCTCTGTTATACCTGTGATCAAACCATTCTGGCTCAAAGTGTTGTTAAGCAGTGGCCCCTTATTTTAATTTAAGTCCACAATGAACTTACCATTCAAATACTACACAAAACAGCTGACCCATTATGCAACTGAGTTGATAACCACCCTACCATACACACTCTGAAAACACAAATTTGCAAAAGCCAACTTTTACTTCCTCAAATTACGACAACCTTAAATTACTCTTCTAATATGACATTTTAAACAACTCTTTTGAGTCCAAGTTCAAGAGTCACCTCTTCTAACAAGTTACCATTAAGTCAGAATTAACTCTCCTCTCCCCTGTACTCTAATACCTCACCTATAGCAACATTACAGTTATCATCTCATTCTGCCCTTTATGGAAGGTTTTATTACTCTGTAAAAAAGACATGCATTTCAGTCATGTCTTCTATGTCAACTTGTCATCACTTTTAGAATTACATAATGTTCCTTTGCTCTGAATAAAAAAAAGACCTCGAAAGACTTCTGTTGAATTAAATGCAGATTCTCCCTTATTCTCTTAATATCCTTTTTTTTTAAACTCAAGAGTCTCACTATGTCACCCTCAGTAGTATGCCATGGAGGCACAGCTCACAGCAACCTCAAACTCTGGAGCTTAAGCGATTCTCTTGCCTCAGCCTCCCAAGTAGTTGGGACTCCAAGTGCCTGCCATAACGCCCAGCTATTTTTGTTGTCGTTGTTTTAGCTGGCCCGGGCTGGGTTCAAACCTGCCCACCTCGATGTATGTGGCTGGCGCTGTAAAGGCGCGGAGCCTAGATATCCTTTACTTTAAATAATTTTGACCTGGAAATGTCCAATATACTGCGATAACAATAAATTATCCATACTTATTGCAGGTAATCATGCATTATCCATCAAGTTTTAATCATCTCTAACCACTACTTAAAATTAGGGAAAATTGGAGCTTATTTTGAGATGGTGTCGCTCTGTCGCCTGGGGCTAGAGCATCATCATAGCTCACTACAACCTCAAACTCCTGGGTTCAAGCCATCCTCCTGCCTCAGCTTCCCAAGTAGCTGGGACTAGATGTGTACCAGATGTGTACCACAACGTTGGGCTAAGTTTCCTATTTTCAGTAGAGATAGGGACTCTTGCTTAGACTGATCTCCAACTCCTGAGCTCAAACAATCCTCCTGCCCAGGCCTTTCAAAGTACTAAGATTGCAGGCGTAAGCCACCAACACACCTAGGAAAGCATTTATTTTTAAAGTATAACAAATTCTTTTAAATCACTGATTTAATAAATTTACCTTATTTGGCTAATCATCCACCCAGTCAAATAACCTCCCCATGCAGAATTCTCTACTCCAGTTATCAACTTTACCAATCAGAATTACCTTCTATAGTATTTTAAGTTCTAGAATGCCATTTTAAGATATGTTATCTTATTAAAAAAGAAACATTGTTATTTTAGGGTTATTTGCAAAATGTACATTGGGATACATATCACAATCTGAGCATATGCTAGCTTTGTTTTTAATATGACTAGACCTCTACATCTGCTTCTACTTTCCATTTTCCGTCATGGCAAGATGACCAAAGCAAAATAAAACATTGCAGTATGGCTCAGTGCCTGTGGCTCAATGGGCTAAGGCTCCAGCCACGTACACCTGAGCTGGCAGGTTCAAATCCAGCCTGGGCCCGCCAAACAACAATGACGGATGCAACCAAAAAATGGCCGGGCGTTGTGGCGGGCGCCTGTAGTCCCAGCAACTTGGGAGGTGGAGACAAGAGACTCGCTTGAGCCCAGGAATTGGAGGTTGCTGTGAGCTGTGATGCCACAGTACTCTATCCAGGGTGACAGCTTGAGGCTCTGTCTCAACAAACAAAAACAAAAACAAAAAAAGCATTGAAGTATGCAAACACCTTCATTCTAATTATAAAGCAAGTCTTTTTAACACCAATTACAATACACCTGTATTTTCTTATAATTACAAGCTCTTTGAACCATAAAAATTTAAAGATAGAATATTTACACTAAAATAACCGGAATTCATTTGATTCAAGATCAGGAAAAAATTCAGGTTTAAATCATTCTCTAGTCCATTACGATGTCATTAAACTTTAAAAAAATTACTCACCCAAATCTGTCAGACGTTTGGGTGATCTGCCTCTTTCAGAAGATCTGGATCTTTTACGACGGATGGGGGATCTACTGAACCTTCTTCTCAAAGGTGTTCTTGATCGCCTCAATCTGACTGGGGATATACTGAAGCTTCGTCGTCTTGCCCCGGACCTTGATCTTCTCCTGCGGCTTGGGGTACGACTCCGGCGGCTGGGGGTGCGGCTCCGGCGGCTGGGGGTACGGCTCCGGCGGCTGGGGGTGCGGCTCCTGCGGCTGGGGGAAACGCTAAAACTCCTTCTTCTACCCACAGATCTAGATCTTCTTCGCCGACTCGGAGTGTGACTCCGACTCCGACGACTTGGGGTGCGACTTCGAGCTCTGACTGTTTTCCGGTTATCCCTGGAGCTTGATCTTTTCCTTTTTCTTTCCCTAGACTTGGACCTGTGCTTTGGAGATCTTTTGCGCTTCTCTTTTGATACTGATCGTCTTCCTCTAGACTTTGACCTTGATCTGCTGCTCCTCCTTCTCCGTCTGGAACGTGACCGTGATCGTGTTTGAGAGCGATGAGACTTGGACTTAGATGATCTCTTCCTTGCTCTAGAACGAGATTCACTGGTTCGCTTGCGTGATTTGTGTTCAGAAGATTTGGACCTCTTACTTCGAGATCTTAATGAAGAGTCTCTTTTCTTCTCTTTCTCACCTTTGTCACGGTTCTTGTTTTTCTTGCTTTTTTCATGCGTGTCCTTAACTTTTACAAAAATTTCATAATCATCTTTTTCCTCTGAAGAAGATTCTGAAGCTCTTTCTGGTAAACTAATTATAACTGGACTGGCAGCAGATTTGTCACGTTCAACTTCACTTGCAAGTAAAGGTCCTTCAATACCAGCTCTAAGGCTTGTAAGTCGTTCCATGTCCTTAGGAAGTAATGGTCTCACTAAATCTGCTTCATTAATAGCCTCAATGTTTGCAGATAATCCTGAATCAGCTATCTCTGTAGGAGGGAGAGGTGCCTCTTTTTCAACTCCACTAGTTTCTTTAGGGCTGAGAGCAAATGCTGATGTCTGGTCACTCTCTTTTACATGTAACGGTTCTTCTACACTAACAAGGTTATTACTAGATGGTAAATCAAGATGAATGTCTTTAGCCAGCAAAGGTCCTTCTATGTCAGCTTCACTACCACCACTGGGGCTGGTTGAAATTACCATGTCATGTTCAGTATCTTGAGTAGCTAAAGATAATTCAACATCATATTTATTAACTGAACTGAGAGTAGATGCTGCGATAAATTCAATACCTTTACTAGTTCCCACTGCATCAAGTTCCAGAGCAAGAGGATCAGCAGAAGATAGAGTTTCTCCTGCATCAGCTTCACTGACACCAGGGTAGGCATCCAATACTGGGCATTGTTTAGACTCATCGGTAGGCAAAATTTTCTCTTCACCAATTTCACCAACAGGGCCAGTGCTAACAGCAGACACTGTATTATGTTCCATTTCTTTAGCAATTAAGTGATCATTTATATTAACATCTGTATTTATTCCATGCTCACTTTCATAATAGTCACTTTTCTGGTATCCTTCATGTGGCTCATCACCTGAATGTAATGGAATCTCCTGCATACCTACCTCTGGAGCAAGATTTTGATCACCAGTTAACAGATTCATTCCTTTCATAACATGTGCTGAGGACATAACACTAGACTCCATTATCAGTGGTGTAGACTCTATAAACATTTCAGTTGACATTACCTGAGTCTGCTCTGAGACATTCACAACAGACTCTGAAATTGTCACAGAGGATTCCTGGGTAGAAACAGATGGTTCTGAAATAATCATAGCTGGTTGAAGGACTGACACCATTGGTTCCAGGACAGGGACAGTAGGCTCCAGGGCAGAAACAACTGGCACAGGAATGGTAACATGCTCTGGCTCAGCCACAACTGGAGGCTCAGGGACAGCCATGACTGGAGGCTCAGGGATGGCCACAGCAGGGGGTTCTGGGACAGCCAAAGCAGGGGGCTCTGGGACGGCCAAAGCAGGGGGCTCTGGGACGGCCAAAGCAGGGGGCTCTGGGACGGCCAATGCAGAAGGCTCTGGGACAACCATGGCTGGAGACTCTGGGACAGCCATAACTGGTGACTCCAAAATGCTGCTCTCGGCTGCTTCTGGAATAGTTACTGCTGGCTCTAGCAAAGACATAGATACCTCTGAAGCAACATGTCCTGAGGCTCTCATGGAATCATATGTTTCTGCAGTCTCTGAAGTAAGAGGCGGCTCTGATGTTAACATAGTTGGTTCAGCTGACATTATGGGGGTTTCAGACACCACACAAGTCATTGGTCTCTCTGGAATAATTTCGTGTTCTGCTGCTATTACTGTAGACTCTACAGGTGTTGATGTAACTGAAGCTTCTGGCTCTAGCAATGGTTCTGGAACAGTCTCGGCAGCCTCTGATGCTAATACTGAGGGATCTGATGCTGACAGTGAGTAAGTAGCAGGCAAGGCTGAAGACTCTGAAATCTCACTTTGACTCACAGGAGGTTCAGGCTGCGATACAGATTCTTCAGGAGGTAATGATGGCACCTCGGTAGGCCAAGTATTTTCAGCTGTTAATGCTGACTGCTCAGTGGGTAACACTGGACCCTCTGGTGGCTCCTCAGGAGGCAACGGTGGTGTCATTGGTGGCTCCTCGGGTGGCAATGGTGGCATTGTTGGGGGCTCTTCAGGAGGCAAAGGTGGCACCATATACGCCTCTGTGTATGTATCAGTATAAGAATCAGTGTAATCAGCAGCCATAGACATCATTGAACGGTCAGCAGTGTAAGATGACATCATAGATCGGTCAGCTGCAGAGTACGATGACATCATAGACCGGTCAGCAGCAGAGTACGATGACATCATAGACCGGTCAGCACCCATGGACATCATAGATCGATCAGCCATTGGGGACATCATGGAGCGCTCATAAGCTGACATCATGGAGCGCTCATAGGCTGACATCATAGAGCGCTCGGCCATAGGGGACATCATAGACCGCTCGTAGGCTGACATCATAGAGCGCTCATAAGCTGACATCATAGAGCGCTCAGCCATAGGGGACATCATAGACCGCTCATAAGACATCATAGAGCGTTCATAAGATGACATCATGGAACGTTCTGCAGCATAGGACATCATCATAGAACGTCTAGATGCTAACATCAGGGGTCTAGGTGCTAACCTGTATGGCCTGGGTGCTATTCTATAGGACCTGGGTGCTATCCTATAGGGTCTAGGTGACATCCTATAGGGATCAGGAGTTAGTCTATAGGGATCATGGCCTAATCTGTAAGGGTCCTGTCCTAACCTATAGGCATCATGACCTAATCTATAGGGGTCATGACCCAACCTGTAAGGATCCTGAGCTAACCTATAAGGATCCTGAGCTAACCTATAGGGATCAGGAGATTTTGAACCCAACATAGAATCTTGGGTACTAGATGCTAACATCTGGGCATCCATTGTACCAGACGCTAACATCTGAGCATCCATGGTGCCAGAAGCTAACATTTGAGAGTCCATAGTGCCAGATGCTAACATCTGGGAATCCATAGAGCTACTTGCTAACATCTGGGAGTCCATGGTGCTGCTTGCTAACATCTGGGAGTCCATGGTGCTGGTTGCTAACATCTGGGAGTCCATGGAGCTGGTTGCTAACATCTGGGAGTCCATGGAGCTGGTAGCTAACATCTGGGAGTCCATGGAGCTGGTTGCTAACATCTGGGAGTCCATGGAACTGGTTGCTAACATCTGGGAGTCCATAGTGCTAGTTGCTAACATCTGGGAGTCCATGGAACTGGTTGCTAACATCTGGGAGTCCATAGTACTAGTTGCTAACATCTGGGAGTCCATGGTGCTAGAGGCTAACATCTGGGAGTCCATGGTGTTGGACGCTAGCATCTGGGAATCCATGGTGTTGGAGGCTAGCATTTGGGAGTCCAAAGTGTTGGATGCTAACATATGGGTCTCCATGGTATTAGAAGCTAACATATGGGACTCTTGGGCCATCAAGGGATCCACTCCTACTGTTACAGAAGTCTCCCCCACTAATGTAGTAGGCAGCTCCTGTGCTACCGTATTATATGATTCCAGCGCTGTCGTCGAGGGCACCTCCAGGGACTGCGACACGGTCATCGTTGACAGCTCCGATGTTGTCACCACAGACTGAACAGAGATCTCCAGCGCCACAGTTGCCACAGGTTGCCCAGGCAACTCTGGCGCCCCAGGCTGCCCTGGCAACTCTAGCACCCCTGTTGCCAGAGGCTGCCCCAAAAGCTCCAGTGCTCCAGCTGCCCCAGACTGCCCCGAGAACTCCAGTGCCCCAGTTGCCATGAGCTGCCCAGGCAACTCCAGTGCCCCAGTTGCCACAGGCTGCCCTGACAACTCTAGTGCCCTAGTTGCCGAAGGCAGCCCTGGCAACTCTGGCACCCCAGTCACCGAAGGCTGCCCCGGCAACTCCAGCGCTGTTGTTGCCACTGGCTGTCCTGGCAACTCCAGCACCATCGTTGCCTCAGGCTGCCCCAGCAACTCTGTTGCCGTTGTCACCTCAGGATGCCCAGGATGTTCCACCGTTGTCATCCCCACAGGCTGCTCCAGCTCTGATGTCGTCACAGGTTGTTCGGTCAACTCCATTGCTACTGTTACCGCAGGCTGCTCTGGCAACTCTACTGCTGCTGTCACCATAGGCAGCCCTGGTAACTCCTGTGCCATCACAGGTGGCTCTGGAACCTCCTGTGGTGGCTCCAACCCCATGGATGGTGCTGGAAGCCCTGGCAATTCCTGTGACAACTGTTGCACTGGTGTCACAGAGGGCCCCAGCAACTCAGGCACTGCTGTCGCAGGGGGCCCTGGCAACTCAGGCACTGGGGTAGAAAGGGGCCCTGGCAACTCGGACACAGGGGTAGCAGAGGGCCCAGGTAACTCCAGCACTGGAGTCACAGAGGGCCCCTGCAACTCCAGCATGGAGGTCGCAGGTGGCCCCGGCAACTCCATCGCTGAGGCCACCGACGACTCCGGCAGCTCCAACGCTGTGGTCTTAGGTAGCTCCAGCAACTCCTGTGGTCTTGTCTTAGATGAATCTGCAATCTCCGGTGGTACTTCTACAGGCTGCTCTGGCAATCTTTGCGCTTCAGTTGCAGATGACTCTGGAAAATCCATTGTTGTTGATGTGCTTGGTTCAGGGTACACCTCAGTAGGTGTCTCTGATGATACCACAAGGGTTTCTGATGGCTCTAATACTTTAGCTACTGGGGGCTCTACCAACATGATCTTTGATGGCTCTGGAGATATGATCTCCAAAGATTTCAGCACAGACTTCATCTGATACTCCGGCATTGTTACAACTGGCTCAGATGACTTAAGCACCACTGTTGTAGTAGACACTGGTGCTGTTGCAGAGGAATCCAGGATCTTTGTCACGGATGGTTCCAGCATTACTGTCACAGACTGCTCTGAGATTACTGACGTAGATGCAACTGACAGTTCTGTAGTTTGTGCAGCTGACTTCAGAGTTTCTAAGATGTGTGGCTCTGATACCTGCATTGATACTATAGGTGGTTCTAGCACAACTGCAGGGGATTCACTGGTCTCAGATGGAACAAATGGTCTCATAGGATGCTCCAGTGCCATCGCCGAAGGTTCAGAATCAAACTTTAAAAAGGAATCAGACTCTAAATCTATGTTCCCATCATGATGAGATTTCGGCTTTGACTCAGATTCTTCTGGCTGTCTTTTATACTTTTTTTCCTTTTCTTTCTTCTTTTTCTTCTTTTTGTTTTTGTGCTTTTTATGCTTCTTTGATTTTTTGGTGGGAATTTCATCAGTAGGATCTGTTTGTACAGATACACATCTACTTTTTCTGGAGGCCTCTTTCATGTCTGAAAGTAACAAATTAATTGTCAGATAGTCTCTCCAAAGGAGATTTAGATAAATCATACAAACTTTTACTTACATTTCATGTTAACACCATAGTATAATACCTCTTGTTAAATGAAAAATTATCAAATAAACTACATATTTTTCACAATCCATTTAAAGTAAAGGTTGACACTTTTCCAATATGTCTTTCTACAACTAAAGCCTAGGTTAAAAATACAGTTTACCACCAAAACTTATTCAGAATTATATTAAGATATAATATTTTACCTAATTCTATTAAAATGATTTCCTCCAGCTCTCAAATTATAGCAAACCACTTTTAAACTAATTTATCAATCAGTATATCTCATGTTATTAGTTGTCACAATTTCTATTAAAAATACATTAAGTAATTTTTGCAATTCCTGTATTAAACCCTTTATACAGAAAGAAACATGGCACTGGCTCTAGAACAGAACTGCCTGCACTTACATCCACCACTTACTAGATGGACAGCCTTAGTCAAATTACTGACACACTTTATCTTCTAGACTCAGAAGATGAAATGAGTTAAAACAAGAAAACTCAATCAAATAATGCCTGATACAGAGTAAGCTTTTAGCAAAGGCTAGTAAACATCTTTTAGGTAGCAAACACATAATATATCTGAACAATAAATTAAAAGCATCAATAAAGACTTCAAGTTTTATCTTATCATATCTACTTCATACCAATAAAAATAAACATCTTTTTCCCCAATACTCTTCTAAACCTACTGAGAAATGATTTCTAAAATGTTTCTCTTTTATAAAATAACAAAATGATTTGGGGGAAGAAATTCTTACATGTAACTTGGTAACATTTCCAAATTCATTTCCTAAAAAAATAGTTTATATTCCACTTTACAAGCAGATAGGATTTCCTCTAATGCCAACATCAAATCAGATAAATCTTAGGTATCTTAGAAGAAACTGATCAAAAATCTTGGCCATTAAGACTATGGAAAAAACAAACCAACACACAACCAGTCACTTGCCAAAACAAAACTAATAAATTTCTATTGCTTTTCTATTTCATAGTAACAAATTTAGCTAAGTTAAACTTCAATGAAGCAAAGACTGCTAGATTGTTCTGTGCTTTTTAAATCACACTCTATAAAGGAAAGAAAACAAACCTAATTCCAATACTAAGTAAAGATAGTAACTAGTATTTTTGTAGCTAATCATAAATAATTCATTTCTCAACATCAAGCATTTAATTAATTCCAAAAAATTAAATATCCAAGCAATGATTCTCCTCCATTCATCACACTTTTAAGTGGGGATGAATGCAAAAACAAGACAACTTTAAACTAAAACCTCTCAGGGTATGTTTTTTAAAATGACTAGATGTGATCCAGGCTAATAATATACCTTCCAAAACTGACATTAACACAATTGTTCCATGAAAACCCACATTCAAATTCCTGGTATTGAGGAACTGAATCAAAACAAAATCTAATAAAGATAAAAGTTATATTCTACCAACAGAGTAAACAAGTACATCACTGTTTCTGTTTTAGTACAATTAGACAAGGTGTCCTAAAAGTCATCCCTGAATGAGAAACTGTCCCATTTTCCCTATGTATAGTGACTTTTGGGACACCCTCCATTTTTGAAGCAGGATTTAAACAAGTGAATCACTGAACAAAAACTTAAATTTACTGACATTTTAGATTTAATAAACATTTTAAATATACTGCAGTCAAAAAATAATTATCGGTCTTCAAATTTAAAGCAGAGTCTTAAAATTTTGAGACAACTCATTATTTCCACCTTACCTGGCTTACATCGTAGTTCAGTATCTAAGACCCCAGAAAGTACTTCCTCTATCTTCTGTACTATTTCTTCATTTGGCAGGCTCCTGGCAGAGGCAGCTGCATCACCAGCTTGGTTTCCTTCAATGGGTGTATTTGTTTCACCATTCAGCTGGCCTTCATTCCTTCCACTTAACATGAAAAGTTATCAAACTTCATTAATATTTTATCACACCATACAATAAATCAATAAATTACTATTAACAATTCAATTAAGATAATCATTTATTGTACTATATATATCATCCAGACATTTCACCCTTTCCCTATTTCAGATATTTACTACTAATAATACTTCCTTAACATTACTTACATTTAGAACATTTTCATCTTTACATAATTGCTTAAAAGTTTTCAAAACTGTCAAAGCTAAGTCTTTAAAACAGGTTTCTAAATATACCCTTTTTAAAATTAAATAGATCCAGAAATCTAACTTGAGGCTTGTTGGTTACCTATAGACTGTATTTCTCTTAGGTAAGAAAAAATTAGTAAGAACTCAATCACAAATCCAAAGAAAAATTTATTACTAACATTATGATAAAAATCATGGCCACAGTAAAGCCACATCTGTGAGTAAATCACAATCACAATCTGTAAGTTATCAAGGAACACAAAAATTAGCTACAGGCACAGAGTAAAAAGGGTAACTTGTAACCTCTGTTCAGGTTACTAAAATGCCATAAAGATTAAAAAGAAAAATACTTATATAATTTTTACCCAATTACCAAAATCCTTCCATTAAGAAATTTCTGGTGTTCAAGAAAACTCACATAGACTTCAACAAATGGCAATTCATTTTTACTAAAAGGATGGATGGGCAAGTAATGCATTTTCAATCCACAGGGCCAAGAGAACCTTAACACAGATAAGAACATGGCATTCACCTAATCATTTTTATTATTTTTGCAAACATTTGCAATGTCTGCAACTGTCCAAATTTTAATTTAACTTTTATTTTAGTAAATAAGAACACATCAATTTTGCTCCTGGCCAGATGAGGTGCCTTGGCCCTGTAATCTTGGGAAACCAATGCTTGAGCTCAGACCAGCTTGAGCAAGATCAAAACCCCTATCTCTACTAAAAATAGAAAAATTAGCCAGCTGTGGTAGCACACACCTGTAGTCTCAGCTACTCAGGAGGCTGAGGCAAGAGGATTGTTTGAGCCCAAGAGTTTGAAGTTGCTCTGAGCTAGGATGCCAAGAAACTATATCCTGGGACAACAGAGTGAAAATCTTGTCTCAAAAAAAAAAAAAAAAAGAAAAGAAAATTATGTTCCTATAATTCATTAAGAGTCTGAATGATCAAACGCAAAAAATTCAATAACTAAATGTTACTAAAGAACACTTGGTTTTCTAATACAATGAACCATATAATAATTAACATGTACTGACTAGCGTGGCTTTGTGCTACATTTTAAATGAGGCACAGACAAGAACTGCTGCTGGTAACATGCCTACTAAAAAGCGAAAATGGTAATCAAAACCACAGCCCATGCTCATGCCATCCACTTAAATAACTTATTTTAACATCTAAATGTCAGCCTCAGTACCCACACTAATTTATGTAAAAGAAGACCGGTGGGGGGGGGGAGGAAAAATAATCAAAAATTTGTTTTTAGAGTAAATATCATTACATGTTGTTTTAGAAGTTGCATATTCCTCTACTAATAAACTGCTTTGTCTAATATTCAATTGAGGCAGCTTTCTAGGGCACCAGATTTTAAACTCTTTAATTAGGCTCTTACATATACGTAATTATCATGGCTTTAAAAATCAGAAAACTATGACTGTAAAAAGTCAGTGTATGGTAATCATGATTCCATCTTAAAACTACCTGGATGTTAACTGCAATTACTGAAAACCAAAGAAAATTTCAAACTATCAAAATATCCAGCAACATATTCCTGTAATGGAATTCCATGAAGTCATGAAGAAGGCTCATTGAGACTGTGATAAACAAACATGTTCACAATATCAGGTGGAAAAATGATCAATATAAAACAAGATGATCACATTTCACATAACATATAAGTAACACGTGGAAAATATTAAAAGACATTAAAACATCAGTGACTGGTGGGAGTTTTTTTTTTCTTTTCTCCTTAGTTATTAGGTTTCCTAAATTTTCTACAGTGAAACATTTTCTAAAAGAAAGTGGCTTTTTAAAAAGCTATATAAACAAAGCAAACACAACTACTTACTGCATAGAACCATGTGTTTAAAAGTTAACAGAAAAACTGTATTTCCTTATCTCTGGTCTCTTTTCATCCCACAACACTACCGATATAACAAAAATTTGAAAAACAATGCAGTGAGTAAATACATTCTGCATTTAAAAAACAACACATCCTGTAAAAATAATTATTCTACCAATACTATATCATCACTCAAATAGTCCTACATCACTTTTAGGCCCTCAATTTACAACTGGTCTTTCAGCCGACTTTCAAATTCACGTACTGCTCTTAGTTTCAACTTTTAAAGTACAATTAGCAAACATCTGAAGTCGTTGAAATACGTTTCCAAGTTTCTTTCCTACCTCTGTACTTGAAAGAAAAGAGTATCTTGAACTATGCAAAAAATATTTAAAGACAACGACCACTGAGCAACATGACCCATGGTATTTTCTTTTCTGAGTAAGCAACCATTTCTCTGAAAATCCCTTCCCCTTCAAATTTCGTGGAACGAAGGGCAATTTATGTAAAGTCTACCGGCCTCGGTAAGAATGTGTTGGTCAAATTTGTCAATTGGGGCTGGGGTAGCAAGAAAAAAATTGATCCATAAAATCCACTTTCCACTAAAATTAATCATTAGTATTGCAAAGTTCCCTTTCATTCTTGACTCTTTAACATTTTGTCAGAGTAATGAATATCAACTTGAGCTGTTTTAATTTAAAGCTCTAATCTATTAGAACGCTGCCTAGTGGAAACCACAGAATACTAAGGCCCAAATAATCTAATTAATGAATCCAGACTCTCCTAGCGATCTGAAGTTGGCAATAATAAACAGGATTTAAGATTACCCAAGAAACGGCCGTTAGAGACCCTTTCCGGTCATAGGCACTGGCCGGCGAAATCAGCGGAGGCGGAGAGGGGGAGGGGAAACGCGGCGGAGGAGGGGCTGAGCAAGAAACCAGGCCCGTCCCCGGTGGACAGCCAGGCCTACGAGTAGCTAAATGGCAAGGGGGGACCAGACGGGGAAGAATGGTGAGCATGTTAACGCAGTTCTAAAGGAGAATCTAGGATTACCTCGGAAACGGCGAAGTTCCTCCAGGGGGAAGGAAGGGAGCGGATGGGAGGTTGGGGGGGGGCCGGAAAATGGATCCCAGGCCCAGGCGGGGCCATAGCGGGGCCTGAGCCGAGGAACGACAGCGACTCGGAAGAAAGGCGTCATGGAAGGCTAGATGGTGCCCTAACGGTCCTTTGGAAGCAGAAAAGTCTGGGAGGCGTTTACCTGGAAAGTTCCTGTTGAATTTCCCGGAATTTACTAACCACGAAAGACCTAAAAATCTGCTCGATGTTGGTCGCCATGGCGTCCGCTCCGTTCTCTCAACTCTTCCTCGCTAGTCCTCCAGGCTCCCAGCATGCCTCGGGAGGAGGCGCAGCGGCCAATTCCATCTCTCGCCTTCCTGATTGGCTCCTATGGGAACGCCCGGACCGGCACGTTCCACGGACAGGCCAATCAATGAGCACCGCCCCGCTCTCCTCCGCTGTTTCTGAGCGGCTGGGGTAGAGGTGCTGACGTTTGCGCCGCGCACGACTATGTCCGCCATGTTAGTGTCTGACGCAGGCGCCATTACAGGAGAAGTCTCTCTTGGGGTGACTATATCCGCCTAAGTTGTCCATCTCCAACGGCGTTTGGGTGCTTTGAAAGGCTTGCCGTAATGATTGACCACCTCAGACAAAAGGCATGGAGGAAGAGAGCAAAATGGGCAACACGGTGTTTGACCCAAGGGCCTCCAAGTTTGCGGGTGGCGCCAAGTTCTGATTCGTTAGTGAGATGCATCTGAGAAAGAACTAACCAGACCAATACCCCCCCACCGTGAGAAGAACACGTTGTTATCCCGTCTTGTCATTGCATCCTGTAATCAGGTCTTTCTCCCCGCCCCCTTTGCAATAGGTCAGAGGTCCTAGTGCATTTTAGTCTCGTCAAGAGCCAAGCATGTCACGAGATTTGTCCGTGGTAGCTGGTCAGTTCTGACCCTCGTGAGTAACACACAATTGTTCAGCCGTGGCGCTAACATCATGGCGCTCCCATTCTCCTCTCAAAAGAATGGTGACGATACGTGGCACCGCACACTAATGTGTTACTTTATAAACGGTGGAAAGCTTGGGTGGCTTTGCTGGGGAGCGGTCTCAGGCCGCGCCCTAGGGCGGGAGGCCTGGCCCGGGACTCCGGCCAATGGGGAGGGGGCCTGCGGCGCGGTGGGCGGGGCGCCCGGCGGATTCCCGCGGGCCGACTTCCGGCGAGCGGACGGTGCGAGCGGCGTGGTCGTCTGGCAGGTGCGTAACCCCTCTCAGCTTTTATGTAGCGTATCCTTAGGTTTTGGTTGGGGCATTCCATGCAGGATCCGAATGGAATGACTATGGAAAATGTAGGGACTGGTTTGATAGTAGAAATTTTCGTCTTATGTTTTAAGTGCGGTGGATAGGGGTTAGCCATGTGGCTTTCACTTTTTTTTTTTTTTTTAAGGGTAGGGTTTTTGGTTTGGTTTTGTTTTGTTTTGTTTTTGTGAAGACAGAATCTCACTCTATCGCCCTCGGTAGAGTGCTGTGGAGTCACAGCTCACAGCAACCTCCAGCTCTTGGGCTTAAGTGATTCTCTTGCCTCAGCCTCCCACGTAGTTGGGACTACAGGCGCCCGCCACAGCGCCCAGCTAATTTTTGATGCAGTTCGGCCGGGGCCGGGTTTGAACTCGCAGCCCTCGGTATATAGGGTCGGCGCCCTACTCGCTGAGCCACAGGGTGTTCACTTTTTAACTGTTGGTTCTATCACTTTCCCTGTTTGTAAGCTGTGCCTTTTTGTGTTTTTATGCTTTTTCAGGCTGTAACCCTAAACTGGTGTCCTAATTGTAGTATTTTCGTCCTGTGTCCCCCTTGCCTCTGGCAGATTATTTGGCCCACTTTGTTGCTGGCTTCTCCTTTATTTTATTAAACAAATCTTGGGAAATGGCTATATCTTCTCTGGTTCTTTTTCTCCTTAATGTCACCCATTCAGACTGAGTGTAAAGGATGTTACTTAAACCCCCCAAGGTCTCCCTGCTAGTATGCACTGGGGTCTCAACCCCAAGCCAAGGCACTCTGTCTGTGGAGCACAGGCTTCTTACCTCACCTGATGTAGGTTCGTTCCTTCAGTCTGCTTAGTAATGCTATTTCTGTGATCCACTACTAAACAGAAAAATTTTGCTACGTCGCTGCTCTTATTCAAACCAAAGATCTAATGTTTGCTCTAGATTTATTTCAGATATACATTTCAAGTAAAATGTGCTCTTAGACTAGAATTTAACAAAGTTTTTTTTCCTTCCTGTTACTAAAGATCTTCTCAATTGTTTTAACTGCATCAAGTCGGGCATTGTGGCGGTGCCTATAGCGCCAGCTACTTAGGAGGCTGAGGCAAGAGAATTGCTTAAGCCCAAGAGTTGGAGGTTGCTGTGAGCTGTGACACCACAGTACTCTACCGGGGGCGACAAAATGAAACTATTTCAAAAAAGAAAGAAACGACATCAAATGTCATTGCTGGAGTCCAAGTTCCACCCACTCTTAGCTAGGTAACCTCCTGCAAGTTATTTAATGTAAGGGGCCTCCATTTCTTTTCTTTTTTTGTTTGAGACAGAGCCTCAAGCTATCGCCCTGGATAGAGTTCTGTGGCATCACAACTCACAGCAACCTCCAACTCCTGGGCTCAAGTGATTCTCCTGCCACCACCTCACAAGTAGCTAGGACTACAAGCACCTGCCACAACGCTATCATTGTTTGGCGGGCCCAGGGCTGGATTCGAACCTCGCTCAGGTGTATGTGGCTGGCAACTTAGCGGCTTGAGCCAACGAGCCGGGCCACCATTTCTTATGCATTAAGTGTTGATAGTAATAGTTCTTACTATTACTATTGTTACTCAGAATTATTGTAAAGATTACTTTATGTAGTCCATGAAAAGCATTTTAAAATAGCACCTGGCGGCTCAGCGCCTGTAGCTCAAGCAGCTAAGGCACCAGCCACATACACCAGAGCTGGAGGGTTCAAATCCTGCCCAGGCCTGCCAAACAATGACAACTACAACAAAAAAATAGCTGGGTGTTGTGGCTGGCCCCTGTAGTCCCAGCTACTTGGGAGGCTGAGGCAAGAGAGCCGCTTAAGCCCAGGAGTTGGAGGTTGCTGTGAGCCGTGACGCTATAGCACTCTACCCAGGGTGACAGCTTGAGGCTCTTGTCTCAAAAGCAAAAAAAAAAGGGCGGCGCCAATGGCTCAGTCAGTAAGGCACTGGCCCATATACTGAGGGTGGTGGGTTCAAACCCAGCCCTGGCTGAACTGCAACAACAACAACAACAAAAATAGTCCAGCGTGTGGGCACCTGTAGTCCCAGCTACTTGGTAGGCTGTGGCAAGAAAATCGCCTAAGCCCAGGAGCTGGAGGTTACTGTGAGCTGTGTGACACCACAGCACTCGACTGAGGGCGATAAAGTGAGACTCTGTCTCTACAAAAAAAAAAAAATGTCATCTGGCACAAGGTAAGGGCTTAAAATGTTTTTTTACTTCATCAGCTTTAGATTTTCTATGACTATGTAATTCTAGCACCTCACAGGAAATAATTAACTTCAGTTTTCTTCTTCCTATTACCAGTTTGCTTTACTTACTTACATAAGTAAGTGTATTTTGAAAATTAGTAAATCATTCTTTCCTTTTTTCTATTAAAGTAATTACTGACTTGAAAACCTACTTCTATCCCTTAAGTCTCAATTTAGGTAAATAACAAGTTACAATTTACTATTGCTGAGTGCTAGAAATATTGTTATTTATAAATGTCATTTCAATTAATTCTTATATGTTAAAGTTTGATTTTTGCCTTCTCTATCAATTTTCCAACATACTACAGTACTTAAATCAGGGGTCAGCAAACTGTGGCCCACATGGCCAAATTTTCTGCCATGTGTCCACTAAATAAGAATAGCTTTAAAAAAATAGTATTTTATGACACATGAGAATTATAGGTAATTTAAATAAAATTAGCATGTTCATACATAAAGTTTTATTAAAACAGTCAATACTTGTTACAAACCTGTGATGGCTTCCTATTTCTTAGAGCACTGATACTGAAACAGTGATCTCTGGCTCACTGTCTATTTATGTCAATTAAGACCTTTTTTTTTATATATTGACACATTCATCCATGTATATATTATCTACTGCTGCTTTCATGCTTCAGTGGCAGAGTTGAGTAAAGTGGGTTTGTTTGTTTTGAGATAGAATCTATTACTCAGGCTAGAGTGCCATTGCTTCAGCCTGGCTCATAGCAAACTCAAACTCCTGGGCTCAAGCAGTCCTGCCTGAGCCTCCCAAGTAGCTGAGACTACAGGAGAGTGCCCCCATGACGATCTAATTTTTCTATTGTTAGTAGAGGTGGGGTCTCGCTCTTGCTCAAGCTGGCTTTAAACTCTTGATATCAAGTGATGCTCCTACATTGGCCTCCCAGAGGCTAGGAGGCCACCACACCTGACCAGAGTTGAGTAGTTTTAATAGAGACCATAGCCTTCAAAAGCTGAAAATATTCATGATCTGGCCCTTTATAGATAAAGGTTGTTTACCCCAGTCTTCAGTATTTATTTCAATATATGATGACTTTAAAGTCTTTTATTTATAAGAGCCCAAGGTTTAAAACCACATATTTTAAAGTTGGGGTCTGAATTTAAAGCTCAGAATTTCATTTTTTTCTCAACTAAAGTTTGTGATTATAACTTCTAAAAATGAAGCCCGAAAAAGGGAGATTATTCATAGAATATTATTTAATCAGTTAAAACCATTTGACTCTTTAAACTAGCTTTCTAGGACAGTCAGCCTTCTTTTCTTTCTTTTTTTTTGCAGTTTTTGGCTGGGGCCGGGTTTGAACCCGCCTCCTCCGGTATATGGGGGCCAGCGCCCTACTCCTTTGAGCCACAGGCACCTGCCTAGTCAGCCTTCTTTTCAAAACACCTCCCTTGCCCTTAATGACTGTAGTCATACATTGCTAAAATTATGATTTCCCAATTTTTCAAAAATGAATTGCTGGATGAAAATGTCATTTGTATGAGTCCAAATAGTTACTTAAATCACATTTAGAATTCATGATTTCTAAAGTATGTACATTCTAAACTGTGGTTTTCTTTCTGCAGGTTCCCCTCCCCCTTTTGAATTTCTGCTTTACAGGCAGCAATGACAGCCAGAGTACTTATCATTGGTAGTGGAGGAAGGGAACATACACTGGCCTGGAAACTTGCACAGTCTCATCATGTCAAAGAAGTGTTGGTTGCCCCAGGAAATGCAGGCACTGCCTGCTCTGGAAAGATTTCAAATACTGGTAATCATGTTTTAAAGTAAGGAGTAATAGCTATTAACATGTTAGTGATAAACCATCAACAATATCTCTCTTTTATAATTATGATGATAGATTAATATTCAGTATGAATGCTTTCCTTAACCTTAAAATTGATGTAGTAATTAGAATACTTGCCTATAGGGGCAGCACCTCTGGCTCAGTGAGTAGGGTGTGGGCCCCATATACCAAGGGGTGTGGGTTCAAACCCTGCCCCGGCCAAACTGCAACAAAAAAAATTGCTGGGCATTGTGGCAGGTGCCTGTAGTCCCAGCTACTAGGGAGACAGGCAAGGGAATGCCTAAGCCCAGGAGTTGGAGGTTGCTGTGAGCTGTGTGAAGCCACGGCACTTTACCGAGGGTGACAAAATAAGACTGTGTCTCAAAAAAAAAGAATACTTGCCTATATTACACATTTAAGGTACCTTATTATTGAGAATGTGATATTTCCTTATTTTTTAAAACCTTGTGAAATGCATTCACTGAAAAAGCAGTGAGTGTCTAATACAGTTGAAAACGCGTTGGTATGTATTTTTGGAAGTGAAAAGTTGAACAGAACTATCAAGTATAATTCCTGGCAGTTCTAACTCCATAATAGATTTTAACCCTATGACTTTAAGTGGTTAAAATGAAAAAATGATCATTTCATACACTACATTAAATTTTTTAGTGTCTTCCCACAGTGTGTAAATTTTAAACTCCTTTCTATGCCTCACAAAGTCCTGTGTGCAGTCTGTCTTCTGCCTGCCTTGCTAGCCTTATCATTTATATCTTTTTTTCTCTTGTCACTGTCCTTTTTTTTTTTTGAGACAGAGCCTCAAGCTGTCCCCCTGGATAGAGTGCTGTGGCATCATAGCTCACAGCAACCTCTAATTCCTGGGCTCAAGCGAGTCTCTTGCCTCCGCCTCCCAAGTAGCTGGGACCACAACGCCCAGCCATTTTTTGGTTGCACCTGTCATTGTTGTTTGGCGGCCCAGGCTGGATTCGAACCCACCAGCTCGGGTGTGCGTGGCTGGCGCCTTAGCCCGCTGAGCCACAGGCGCCGAGCCTTGTCACTGTACTTTCTACGTGCTGTCCTGCCAATTTCCTGTGTAGCTGCCTTGAACTTTGTTTTTGTTCCATTCCCTGCTGTGATTTGCTCCTGGCTCTTCATATTGCAACTTACGTGTCACCTCCTCAATGAGGTTTTTTGTTTGTTTTTTGTTTGGGGGGGGGGGGTTGCAGTTTTTGGCTGGGGCTGGGTTGAACCCAGCAACCTCCAGCATATGGGGCCGGCGCCCTACTCCTTTGAGCCACAGGTGCCACCCTCTCAATGAGGTCTTTCCTAAAGTTTCTGACTACAGCAAGTGTCCAACCACCATTTCATTTCTTTACTATCATGTTTTATCATCTCTATTTATTTAATTTTGATTTTTCTGTTGTCTTTCTCCCATCTTCCTCTCCCCCACTAGAATATAAGCTCTAGAATGTAAGATTTGTGAAGGCAAGGAACTCTTGTGTCTTGTGTACACAGTGCTTAATTCCCTATGTGGCACATAATATTTATGGAAAAACATACACCCAACAAATCACAAACTGGGAGGAGATAGATATATGTATATAAGGCCAAAAATAAGAAAAGGGCAAATTAGAAAATACCTGCTGTCTTGGAATCTTCAGCTCTAGAGATGAGATATTGTATCTGTTTATTGAAGAACTGACACATAATAACTGAGGTTATGCAGGTAAGGCCATAAAAATCTCTTAAGTACCATTTAAAGCAACTTTACTGCCCTTTCTGGACATGAACTGTATACAAATAGTACCCTCCTATACGTGGTTTCAGTTTCCACGGTTTCAGTTACTCACAGTCAACTGTAGTCTAAAAATATTAAATGGAAAGTTCCAGAAATAACTCAAAAGTTTTAAATAGCACACCATCTGAGTATCATGATGAAATTCATACCATCCCACCTAGCACATGAATCATCCCTTTGTCCAGTGTATCTATGCTATATAGGCTAGTCACCCATTAGTTACCTTAGTAGTTCTCTCTGTTACCAAATTAACTGTCATGGTATCTCTGTGCTTGTGTTAAGTAACCCTTGTACTTGATAAGCACAAGAGTACCCCAAAGTAGGAGAGTGGTGATACTGACGTACAGTTATAACTGTTCTATTAATCTCTTACTGTGCCTAATTAATAATTAATGTTTACTAATTAAACATTATCACAGGTATGCCTATATCGTGGAAAACATAGCATATATAGAGTTTAGTACTATCTTGTGGTTTCAGGGTATCCAGTGAAAGTCTTGGAGAATATCACCTGAGGATAAGGAGGTACTGCTGTACATCACAAATACCACATCTTGTCTAGGCAAGGTGGCTCATTCCTATAATCCTAGCACTCTGAGAGGTTGAGGCCAGTGGATTGCCTGAACAAGAGTGAGACCCTGTCTGTGCTGAAAAGTAGAAAAACCAGTCCAGCATTGTGGCAGGCACCTGTAGTCCTGCCTACTGGGGAGGCTGAGACAAGAGGATCACTTGAGCCCAAGAGTTTGAGGTTGCTGTGAGCTATGACTCCATAGCACTCAACCTACGGTGACTAAGTGAGACTCTTGTCTCAAATGAATGAATGAGTGAAGTCATTCTTCAGTTCTTAAACAGCTCTACCACAAAAAGGCCCTTAACAGCTCAATCAGAAATAGCCTCTCAATTCATGTTCTACCAAATTTGCTTATTTTTTTCATGTTTGCTATCTTTTGTTTATATATTTATCACCCAACATTTCCAGGGTAGATTATAAGCATCCTAAATGTAGGGGCCCTGTTTGTATTAACATCTCAATGCCAGTGCCTAGGACTACACTGAGCACAGAGTAGGTTTTCAATAAATTTTGAATGAATGACATTAAGAGACTGGTTTCTGAATGTATCCCTTGTTGTGGTTTTGGTTTGTTATATAGTTTACATTGGTGACATGAACACCATTGTTGATAAGGTACTCTCTGGTCCTTTGGGAAGTTTACTCATTTTTTCCTCTGACTGGCTACAGTGATACCAAAGAACTAAGCTTTGTTGGTTAGCCAAATTCACTCTACTCTGAATTTCATATAATGAAACTATCATCTGACCCAATAAAAGAAAACCAACAGTTAATAGGAATACTAAAATAAAAGCAAAATATCTAGTTAAATATAATGTTGTTGTAAATGTAGTGTATTTGGGGATTGTTTTTCTCTTCACAGTTGTCTCAATCAATGACCACACTGCCCTTGCTCAGTTCTGCAAAGATGAGAAAATTGAATTTGTAGTTGTTGGGCCAGAAGCTCCTCTGGCTACCGGTAAGGTTCATTTCTTTTTATTGTTAGAGTATATTCAGTGCCAATAGGAGTTTAAGCATCATCCCAATTCAATTCATTTTACAGATAAGGCCTTGCAATGACGTTATATTGAGAAAAGAACTTTTATCTTTTTTATATTTAGGGATTCTAGGTTTTTTTCCCCCAAGTATCAGTTGTGTGATGAGTTAGAGATCAAATTAGCAACCGTAGAAAACATTTTATGTGTCTTTATTCTGCTCTATGGTGGTGCTGTCTGTTCAACAGTCCATATATTCAAATATACCAGATTTAAATTTAAATAACATGATTAGTATTTTTTTATTCCAGTAGATAACATTAAAAAGTTACTATCCTCTGCCAGCATTTATCTGGCTGGTATAAATGTAGATACAGTCTAATGCTGATTTGCTTTAAATCTGAAAATCCTCCAGAGAGAACTTGATTCACTTGAGGCTACTGTTTGCATCAATAGGAATTGTTGGGAATCTGGCATCTGCAGGAGTGCGATGCTTTGGCCCCACAGCAGAAGCAGCTCAGTTAGAGTCCAGTAAAAGATTTGCCAAAGAGTTTATGGACCGACATGGAATCCCAACTGCACAATGGAAAGCTTTCACCAAGCCTGAAGAGGCCTGCAGCTTCATTATGAAGTAAGTAAAAGTCCCACTATGCAGGGCTGTTTTTTAATTATGAGATTTAAATGTACAGATCAGTTTTATTTTGAAAATGTAATTCTATGTTCAAAGGTTATAGTAAGATAATTATAGGGGAAAAAGTTTTTTTTAATTCTCAATAAATAGATAGACTATCTTTCCCAATACCAAACTAAAGTGATATTCAGGTGCATATTTAGTTTATATGATCTTGTGTCCTTGCAATGGTAAAGTTTTTAATAGTTATTACTAAATATGGGCAGGTGAGGTGGCTCACACCTGTAATCCTAGCACTCTGGGAGGCCGAGGTGGGTAGATTGCTTGATCTCACAAGTTCGAGACCAGCCTAAACAAAAGCAAGATCCTATCTCTACTAAAAATAGAACAACTGAGGCAAGAGGATTACTTGAGCCCCAGAGTTGGAAGTTGCTGTGAGCTAGGACGCCCCAGCACTCTCCCCAGGGTGACAGCTTGAGACTCTTGTCTCAAAAAAAAAAAAATGTTTATTACTGAATAGTTTCTCGGGAAGAAATACACTTGGTTGAACAGTTGTGTGCTCTTTTCACAGAGAAACATGGTCATCTGCCACCACTAGTCTAATTCTAAATCTTAAAATCCTTTGTTCTCTATTATATGGAAAACATGAAGCAGTTAATGAATAATAGCCTTTTCTTTTCTTTTTGAGACACAGTCTCACATTGTCGCTCTCAGTGGGGTGCTGTTGTGTCATAGCTCACAGCAACCTCAAACTCCTGGGTTCACCCTCCTAAGTAGCTGGGTCTGGAAGCACCCACCACAACGCTCTTCTGTTTTTTTAGAGACAGGGTCTTGCTCTGGCTCAGGCTGGTCTCAAACCCCTGAACTTAGGCAATCCACCCTCCTCCACCTCCCAGAGTGCTAGGATTACAGGCGTGAGCCACAGCAACCAGCCAATGACTTTGACCTTTTCATTGACATTTATTCCTGCTAGTTTGATCTGTTTTATTCTTTATTCATTCTTCATACTAAGTTTCTTAGGCACAGAACATTATTATTTCTTAGTAACCAGATAACTTGTTGAAGTAACAGTTTTGTTACTTACTTTGAGTAAGTCTCCTTCCAGATCCCTAATATCACTGCCTGATTTTTTTTCCTTTCTTTGAGACAGATTCTCACTATGTTGCCCTCAGTAGAGTGCTGTAGTGTCATAGCTCACAGCAACCTCAAACTCTTGGGCTTAAGCAATTATTTTACCTCAGCCTCCCAAGGAGCTAGAACTACAGGCGCCTACCACAATGCCTGGCTATTCTATGGTTGCAATTGTCATTGTTGTTTAGCAGGCCCAGGCTAGGCTCAAACCCGCCAGCCTAGGTGTATGTGGCTACCACCCTACTCACTGAGCTATAGGTGTCAAGCCCAATTGTTGAACTTTTATCAGATTTTAACCATGGCTCTTCTAAGTTTTTATCTTAAAGTTACAGTAGTGACTCGTCT